>JAWQFJ010002318.1:190642-193142 GCA_034096865.1 Theodoxus fluviatilis
GAGCGAATTTTGGCGGTCATCGAGCTGGGTGGGGGTTTTGTGCCGTCTGCATCGTCGTCGTCCATTTTCGGTCAATCTTCCTCAGTCAACGAGAGATTTGACTTGTACGTTTTAACAGTTACAAACTGTAACCGAAATCAGTAATATTTACTGTGGACCACGGATACGGACTTCTATCGATATTCACGATTATCTTAGATAAAAATGTAATAACTAAAGGAAAAAGGGACTCATCTAGCAACTCCAATCCACCCACACCCCCCAAAACACCCGACGACGTCCGAACTAATAAAAACAACCCACTCCCACCCCTACCCCCGCCTAAAGAAGACTTACCACAACAAAAAAACGAAAAACAAAAAAAATAAAAAAAAAAAAGATTGAAGGGTGGAGGGTGTTGCTTGAAAGTATTGTGTTTTATTATTAATTTGTTATTTCTAATATGAATAATTGTATCTATGCCCCCTTTGACCCCGCCTTTCCAAATGCTGCAGTCCTCAGATACGGATACAACTATTTCATTCATTGCCTTTAAAGAGTTTAATTTCTTAACTCGCAAATGTAAGGAGGGCAAGTGTAATTAGTGAGTATAAATACATAAAGTTATTAAGATACCCCCCCCCCAAAAAAAAACCCAAACAGGAACAGATATTGAAATTGTGGACTTATTCACAGAGTGAAGAAAACTTGTTTTCTTCTCAGTCCCCTCCTCGCACCATTGCCACCTCTCTCCTTCCTTCCACCCTTGTGTCTGATCACTCGCATACAGTAGAATCAAAATCAACATGCATTCACGAGGCATGCTGTTTTAGAGCATCAACCCTGTACAATTCAAAAGTTTTATTGAGTCAGGAACACTGGATTTTCCTAATCCCTCAGTTCTCATCATTGTGGTTCGAAATCTACCCCGAAGGCGAGACCCGATAGCAGTGATGAAGGGGGTGGTTAGAAAAAGCAGGCGGTGTCTGGTTTTGAAAACAGATTCATTACATGAGCTGAAAGACTAATTGTTGAAAATGATTACGGTGATCACTTTTAAAAAAGGAAACGGTTTTCCGATTGCCTTAGACAAGCGTATCATGGTTCTGGGAAACGCGCCTCCGAACATGCATGGTGTGTACAAGTACCTGATACTCGAATCTGGTGAATTCAGACTTGAGGTAGTCAGGGCTGAGAATCAAAAGGGTTCTCCGACTGTTCTGAACGGCCCAGATGATGTTGTTGGCGATGGCTGAAGAGGAATATGTATATAATGTATAATCATATTTAAAAAAACTTAACTACACAAAAACGTAAATACATCGCAATGATTAGGTCTAATAGAGATGTGCTTGTTTTCAGAAAGATGGGAATGAAATGAAAGAAAGGGGAAACCTTTTATGAACAGATTTCCACAACTTTACAATAGTTTCTACTTCTGCATTTTTCTTTATTTCTCTGCCGTTGCGGGATTTTTTGCCATTGCAAATTTTATCGCGTACATCATCGTCGTCGTCGTACCGTTGTTATTGTCTTCATTTTATTATTGTCTCTCCCCCCACCCCTCCCCGCCCCGCCCCGCCCCGCCCCTACCGTCACTCGTCCTTATTTGTCTTTTCTCCTCTCCTTCCCTCCGTCCTTCTCTTTTCATTCTCTTTCACCCTTCATCCCTACGCGCCTCTTCACTTATATCCTTTCTCTCTACACACACCCCCACCCCTCCCCTCCTGTCACCTTCCCTTCCCCTCCCCTTCCTTTGAGCACTCACTCTCTCCCACTTGGAAATCGCGGTGGTGCAGACACAGCTTGAAGCCCATTTCCTTCTCCAGCTTGGGGTACAGACGACGGTACACAAAACTCTCGTCCCGCGGCGAGGACACGTAGGAAACGAAAGCGTCGAAGAGTTTGCCGTCTGAAACGAAAATAACGACGACGATAACAACAACAACAACAACAATAACATTAAAAACAACGATGGCGATCGATAATGGTGGTGATAATTATAAAGAGAAACGCATTACATTACGACACCAGGCCATATATAGGTCCAGATTTTTCCCATATCCCTGCATGCAACTAAACCACGGCACTGCGCCTCGCACATAATCAAACGCATAAGCTCGCTCGCCTGAATCCGCCTGTCAAAAGACAGGGTTTCAATAGGCAAGTAGAGGTTGAGGAGCTGACTATGCACTCATGCAGGAAGGGAGACTACTGGATGTGGGGCTGCCAGGAGCTGGTGATCTATATTATAAGCGTGTGTGTGTGTGTGTGTGTGTGTGTGTGTGTGTGTGTGTGTGTGTGTGACATTAAAAAAATCAAAATATATCGTCCTTGTTCATTGGCATGCCTGTTTTACTTCTAAATAAGAAATAGGCTTACGTATTCAGATGCTAGTTGTGTCGCTGGTTTGATTGTGTTCATTATTCAATGGACTGCAGGGATTTGTACAGAGCTGACGTGCGTGCAACAGAATTTAATTCATTCGAGATTTTGCTTCAGTTCTCAATGTCGAACAGCT
>JAWQFJ010002318.1:195642-201328 GCA_034096865.1 Theodoxus fluviatilis
GCCCTCTCTCTCTCTCTCTCTCTCTCTCTCTCTCTCTCTCTCTCTCTCTCTCTCTCTCTCTCTCTCTCGCTTGCTCGCAAGTACGTACAGACACACACACACACACACACACACACACACACACACACACGCACACACACACTCACACACACTTGCGTACACACACACACACACACACACTTGTGCACACACACTTGCGCACGTACACACGCCCGCACATACACACACACTGCATGCACACGCACACACACACACATGCACGCACACACACACGCACGCACACATTCACGCGCACACACACGCACACATACACACGCTCACGCGCGCACACACACGCACACGCACACACACATAGACACTCACACGCGCGCACACAAACACACACGAACGCACACACGTGCACACACGCACACATACACACGCACACATACACACGCACACATACACACACGCACACGCGCACACATACTCACGCGCGCGAGCACACACATACATACGCGCGCACACGCACGCACGCACACACACATGAACGCACATACACACGCACACACACACACGCACACACATGCACACCAACACGCGCGCACACGCACGCACATGCACGAGTGCACACACACAGAAACACACGCACGCACACACGCACGCACACACGCACGCACACACACACGCACGCACGTACACACACACGCACGCACACACGCATGCACAAACGCACCAACACGTACACATGCACGCACACACACGCACACAAACACACGCACAGACACACACGCACACACACGCACACACACACGTCCACCACAGCAGAGATCGCCACGCCACCCCTCTCAAGCCACAGCATACCATGCCACACGTGCATGACACGCCACCGAGGAAAGAATATACAAAATCCAAGCCCAGCCACAAACTCGTGGGGAACCTACCTGGTCGTATCACACAGACGTTCTTTTCGTTTTTGTAGGGAAACTCGCACTCGCACACCTCTCGTTCCTCGTGGATACTACACTGGCCGTTCTCGCAGGGAAGATGGCAGGGAAGTTCACACCGAGAGCCTGCCCAACCCTTGTCGCATTTGCACAAAATTGTTCCCTGGGCCAAGTATGTCTCGTTGCAGGTGCCGTGCACACACAAGAGCTTTGGGCAGGACAATACGCGGATTGGCGTTGTCGACGTCTTCTTAGTGGTCATCACATTCATGGTCGGCGTGACGTCAGACGTGGAATTCGTGGACGCCGTGACGTTATCGTCAACGGGCGACTGTGATGGCATTGTAGTCGATAACGTCGTTCCCACGGTGACGTTGACGCTGTCTGCAGTTGTGGTAGTTCGGGTCCCACAATTATTTCCCGAAAATCCGGGCAGACACCGGCATATGACGACAGGGCAGCCTTGGATGCAAGTTCCACCGTTCCTGCAAACTTTGAAGGGCATCAGACACGCGTCAATACACCCAGAGTCCCCTGGAAACTGGCGACGAGGACGAGAAAGGGTCAGCAATGGACTGCCCCCCTCTACCGAACACAGACTGACTACAAGCACCAGCTGCAGGGAAACAAGGAACGCCATGGTCATCTTCTCCCTGAAAGCTGGAAAGTTGTCAACACAACACCGGAGAAAACGTTTAGTTGATAGGACTGCGTGTACAGACAGTGATTAATTATAGTTTGTTCACCTGAGCTTCGACGTCCGTAATTAGACTGTGTGCAGAATTGGCATGACGCATTATGAATGAACAAATCTAGACCAGCTGCTTATCTGAGGCAAGAGAATGCATCTCTTTTCCGTAACAGCTCTCATCACAAGCGTCTTGGGGGGTACGTCCTGACTTGGCTGAAGATCAAACTTCGCTGGCTGTCCAAGTGCGACTCACTGTCACGAAGCCGTGAAGAAAATGCCGCAGTGTTCGTTTGCAAAGGGGCTAAACTAGGTAGCCTACGCTTTAGAACCGGATCTCCAGTGCGCCCTTGTGCTTCACGTTTCCTCTCACGGCCTCATTAAGCGACGGGCGACAGCACGCAAGCGCGAAGTTTTTGTCCGGACCACTTGGGGATGGTTGCTGTAAAAACGACCCGAGAAAAATGTCGAGTATTGAGGTGGGGGTGGGGGGTGGGGGGTGGGGGTGGGGGAAGCGGGAGCCGAAAAAACAAATTATGCGGAATGGGAGTAGATCGCGGCTCTCCTAAAATGCGGACACCAGGATCGAGCATGTAGGGCAGACCGTTGTTAGAGTGCGGGCGTCACAAGACCTGGTGGGGATATTGGAGGGGGTGGATACTACTGGGTTTCATCAGGGCAGGCCTGTGAGCTGGACTTGAGACTTGATGCTCACGGTAGATAGAATTCGGCGTTGATTTGCTCCGAATCAGAAACACAGTCTGTCTCCTTCTTCTGGCTAAGATGCAGCGAAATAATTTCCAGCACCCCACTGGGTGAAAAACACTAGAAATTCAGCAAGTGTTTCACCCGTCACGGAGCACACTAAACTTAGCTTGTGAAGAGAACAGGGTGCAGGTGCAGGTGCAGGTGAAGATGAGAGTGGGGGATGGATGTACCTCACCAAACATGCAACTTCAACATATGCTTTAGAGGTTTTTTTGTCCCTTTTCTTCTCCTTTTTGCTCTGTTCTTAATTAAACTGACAGGTATCCTGAATTATATGCTGTGCAATAATCCGTGTGGACAAGGATGCACATTATTCCTTTGTTTGTTCATCCCACGCGGGAATTTCGTATCATTGACTGCAGTTCGAATGAACAGAAAACCTTTGCGCTCCCAACGACACTTCGAGACACTAACCGTCTGTTAAAACGGGAAAACCCCAACACATTTTAAGGTGAAGTATTTTCACTGCCTTCTTCATGTGCGGGTGGGTGGTCACTCCTCAAAATGACGACGAAAGGTTTGAAACAAGACACAGCATCAACAGGATTTCATCTCAGGTTCACGACTTTCCGGAGCACAAGGAAAGACTGTGCGTCTGTAGCACAGCCAACTCACTCTAATGGAGCCCAGGGGGAAGAGTTTGATGGGGGGGTGGGGAGGGGGAGGGAGGGAGGGAGGAAGCGGATTGGGGGTTGGGGTGGCTTGGGGATTCGGAAGTTGACACTTCATGAATTCAAGCTGAACCGGAGCGTACACCGAGTGAAGTGTTGAAGGGCTGCCTCCTTTCTCAGTCCTCGATGAAACTTGGCATGCAGTGGGAGGGAGGAAGAATAAACCAAAAGGCTGTCGCTGCTTCGCGCCAAATCACTGTTGTTTCCAGCAGCAGGCTTAGTAAAAAGCGGCGTCCAGGAGCAGATTCAAAGCAACAAGGGTAGGAAGCAGAGATCGTGAGTTCCATTCAATAAAAAAGCATGTTTCCTACTACGCAGTACAGCAGCTATGTTCCCCTGTAGAGAGTTACCTGAGTAGTCCGGTCTCGAGATCGAGGGACTTGGACAGCTGCATCGCTTGAATGGCTACGTACGTTGTCGTGGGGATTGTAAATATCGGCCTCAGGCTTGTAAAAGGGTGGCGGGGAGAGGTAGGTGGGAAAAATGGAAGAAGGGGAGTTGGGAGAACAGGTTGAGACTCTCAGATCCACTAAGAAGTCGCCTGGCCTTCATGAAACTCTTCCACCCTCTCCTACGTACGTTGCTCTCGCTCCTCACCTGAGACACAACTGTGCCCCGACAACGTTTCTCGTCTGTTGGTTTAGCGACGCGGAAGTTTTGAAGTCATGACCAAATTTAAGGCGTGACGAAACGAGCAATATGGTGAAACAATCTTCTTCATAGTTCGCTCCAGCGTGACGTCTTCTGCCGTCATCAGCATACTGCCACTCCCAGTAGTGTCGGATTCGCTTATTCAACCGGATCTATGCTCGAACGAGGTCAGCAGAGGCTAGCCTTGTGTGGGGAACGCGTTGAATGGCCACGCATTGACGAGTGTCACTCTTTCGTGCGTCACCAGGCAAGAGGACGAGACAGCGCCCTCTTTTGTGAAAATGTAAATATGTATGTCTGCCAGTCCGTCTCTCCTCCTCCTCCTCCTGCTCCTGCTCCTCCTGCTCCTCCTGCTCCTCCTCCTCCTCCTCCTCCTCCTCCTCCTCCTCCTCCTCCTCCTCCTCCTCCTCCTCCTCCCCCTCCTCCTCCTCCTCCTCCTCCTGCTCCTGCTCCTCCTCCTCCTCCTCCTGCTCCTCCTGCTCCTCCTGCTCCTCCTCCTCCTCCTCCTCCTCCTCCACCCCCACCACCACCTCCTCCTCCTCCTCCTCCTCCCCCTCCCCCTACCCCCCCTCCCCCTCCCCCTCCCCCTCCTCCTCCTCCTCCTCCTCCTCCTCCTCCTCCTCCTCCCCCTCCTCCTCCTCCTCCTCCTCCTCCTCCTCCTCCTCCTCCTCCTCCTCCTCCTCCTCCTCCTCCTCCTCCTCCATCTCCATACTAACTTCATTCATTGTCACGCTTGCGAGTAACCCCTACTCCTAATCTTGAAATGTTCTTTTGAAACAAATTTTTTTTAACTTCGGCATCTCCCATATTTACTGTGCATGAAAAAAGATTTTCCTCGGGCGTCTGCATGTTTGTCAGAACAAAAACTTTATCCTCCCAGACCCTCACATTCAACACTCAAACAGTTCTAAGAAGACCGTAAAATACATTCACGGACCGCCCTCCCGTAATAGCGAGACAGAGATAGGGGCAGGGGAAGAGGAAGAGCGACCTAGAGAGGGAAAGAGGAAGAAAGAAAAAGAGGAAGAGAGAGAGAGAACACTGAGGAAAAACCAATCATAATCTCTTACTGTTTCTCTCTCTCTCTCTCTCTCTCTCTCTCTCTCTCTCTCTCTCTCTCTCCCTCTCTTCCCTCCCTCCCACCCTCACTTATTCTAAGACAGACAGACATGCAGGTGGCAGGCAGGCAGACAGGCAGGCAGGCACGCAGGCAGGCAGGCAGGCAGGCACGCAGGCAGGCACGCAGGCAGGCAAGCACGCACGCACGCACCCAGGCAGGCACACAGGCAGGCAGGCACGCAGGCAGGCAGGTACGCAGGCAGGCAAGCACGCACGCACGCACCCAGGCAGGCACACAGGCAGGCAGGCACGCAGGCAGGCAGGCACGCAGGCAGGCAGGCACACATGCAGGCAGGCACGCAGGCAGGCACGCAGGCAGGCAGGCAGGCACGCAGGCAGGCAGGCACGCAGGCAGGCAGGCAGGCACGCAGGCAGGCAGGCACGCAGGCAGGCACGCAGGCAGGCAGGCACGCAGGCAGGCAGGTAGGCACGCAGGCAGGCAGGCAGGCAGGCACGCAGGCAGGCAGGCACGCAGGCAGGCACGCACGCACGCAGGCAGGCAGGCAGGCAGGCAAGCACGCACGCACGCACGCACGCAGGCACACAGGCAGGCAGGCACGCAGGCAGGCACGCAGGCAGGCAGGCACGCAAGCACGCAGGCACGCACGCAGGCAGGCAGGCAGGCACGCAGGCAGGCACGCACGCAAGCAGGCACGCAGGCAGGCACGCACGCAGGCAGGCAGGCAGGCAGGCACGCACGCAGGCAGGCACGCAGGCACACAGGCAGGCAGGCACGCAGGCAGACAGATGGACAGAGATAGAGAGACAGAGACATTGAGTTTAGATAGATAGATGGATGAGAGAGAGAGAGAGAGAGAGAGAGAGAGAGAGAGAGAGAGAGAGAGAGAGACGAACGAACGAAA
>JAWQFJ010002319.1:0-25825 GCA_034096865.1 Theodoxus fluviatilis
AGGACAATTTGTAAGATAGGCAGAAACGCCTAAAATTTCATCCTTGATAAATAAAGAATCAATCAATCAATCAATCAGTCTCTCTCTCTTAGCTATTGGAGGGATTCCGGCTGATTGGGGGTGGGGGAGTAGGGGAGAGAGTGTACATCAAGAGGCTTTGGCCTACATGTATGTTATTTGTTTTTAACATTTGGATGTTTAGAAAATGGTTTTTTATGTATATGTCATTGTAGTTACGTCTAGTTCCGTATTTGAATTTTGTTTCTCTGGAACACATCTACATTCTCCCACTTCCCCCAGGCCCCCGCCCCCCCCTCCTCTCCCTCTCTCTCTCTCTCTCTCTCTCTCACTACATTTGAATATTTTGCCTCAAGGGCTGAATGTAAAAAAGGCACTACTGCCTAATTCACTACTCTTTTAAAATAAAGTTCGTTCGTTCGTCCGTCCGTTCGTTCGTTGGTTCTCTTTCTGTCTCTGGCTGTCTGCCTGCCTGCTTGTCTCCCTGTCTGTCGGTATATGTCTGTTTGTCTCTCTGTCTGCGTGTGTGCTCGTCTGTTTGTCTTTGTCTGTGTGTGTGTTTGCGTGCGTGTGCGTGTGTATCTGTGTGTATGTATGTGTATATGAGTGTATGAGTGTGTGTGTGTGTGTGTGTGTGTGTGCGCGCGCGCGTGCGCGCGCACGCGCTTGTATATCTGTTTTTGTGTCTGTACGTGTATCTGCCTGTATGTCTGTGTAGCCTATATCTTTGTGTCCCTGTTTGCGTCCTTCCGTGTGTGTGTGTGTGTGTGTGTGTGTGTGTGTGTGTGTTCCTCTCTCTGTGTGTCCATCTCTGCGTCTCTGTCTCTGTGTGTGTGTGTGTGCATGCGTGCGAACACGCGCGCGTGCATGCGTGAGTGCGCGCGCGCGCATGTGTGTGTATATATGTGTGTGTCTGTCTGTGTATCTATGTGTGTATCTATGTGTGTGTGTGTTTGTGTGTCTGTCTGCCTGTGTATTTGTATGTGTATGCATGTATGTTTGTGTGTTCGCGTAAATGCATGTGTATGTATACAAATTTTGTTGTTCTTTGTTTAAGTAGGGTTTATATTTTTCGTGGACGTTTACTAACTTTAGCAATGATAGCTGAACAATACATACGCTACAGTTCCAAGATAATGAAAAACGGATTCCTCATAGCTCACTTCATCGATATAATTATAAATCACCGTTTCTCATCAACATTGGAATGGCTACCAGTGTACACTCTACTTAGATGCGTACGCCTTGCCAGTGAGGCGTGTTGCGACATAAAACGTTCGCCCTGCAGTGAAAGTTATTCGATAGTTTATGTAGTGGACAATATGAAATAGACTGCAGGGGCGGGTTTCAAAATAGGTAGTCGATCTTGGTCGCAAGATCTTGCTTCGCAGTAAGAGCTAGCTAAAAAAGAAACTACCCCAGCGGCGAGCGAAGATCCAAGATGGCGACGACCGAGACTAAGGTTTATGTTTTGTGACGCTTCGACTCTGAAAATATTCGATAATTCGTTCTCCGCTGACTCATGTGTGCCTTAATTTGTCACCTCGCTGCAATCTCAGCTGGACAATTGAAGTAGATTACGATTTTTTTCTTTATTGTGTGCACGATGTGTGGTTGACGGTGAGAAATCCTGCATTAAGTTCGAATTGAAAATTCTCTCGCAAAGAGACGTAACTCTACATTCTGACCTCCCTTTGCGTAAAGGAAAATCGCTAGTGCGCGGTAGTGTACATAGGGTCTTTGACTGCACTAGGCTCAGGAGTCACTTATCAGGGCATAGGTAGTGGTAATAAAAATGTTCAATTTACACAATAACCTCAAACCTTACCGTAAACCAAGAAAGTTAAAGTTAACCGAAGACTCGTCCAAAAACGTCACTCCTAGTGACACGATGCTCATGCTGTCCGCCATCTTGAATCTCACTAGCTAGGCACCTCTCAAGCTGCCTCGCTCAATCTACGCTCCTCTACGATTGGCTCGCGAGCAAGCAAAGAATGAAACTGCCCAATGAGCGAGATCTGCGTAGATCTACAGAGATCTTCGCATTTTGAAACCCGCCCAGGCCTGGTGAGGTTTTCCCGCTCGATTTTAAAAGGAATGACCCAGTGGTCCAATCAACAAGAAGGAAAAAACTTTTGGCACAAAAAGTTATCAGATCTATTAATATCGTCCAATAGAAACTATCGACGAACCTTCTCTGCAGAGCGAACGTATTTGTTGCGGCGTACAGGCTAACGTTCTTGCCCGAAATTGTTATGCAGCAAACAGTTGGGGCCCTCGTCCAGTGGTTTCAGGGCGCGCACTCAGTCACCTGCGGCTCTCTGTAGCAGTGTTCAAAGCTGTATGGATCATAGAGTTGCGTCCTAGGGCAAGACATCGGACTCAGGGGCGGGTTTCAAAATGCGAAGATCTCGGTAGATCTACGTAGATCTCGCCGAATGGGCAGTTTCATTCTTTGCTTGCTAGCGAGCCAATCGAAGACGAGCGTAGATTGAGCGAGGCAGCTTGAGAGGTGCCTAGCTTTTAAGATTCGAGACAAAAGTTCGGCGTGGATGCGTTGACTTGCATTCGATGTGTAAACTGTAGGAGGTTTCACGATCTGTTAATGCATTCAACATACACCTTTGATAAATTAATGCTGTGCATGGCTTATATTTTCTTTGGATGGGTTGCTAGTATCTCGAAATAGAGCGTTTTCTGAATGAACCGGCAACACGTCGGCCATTGAAATGTGGCTAGTTCACGTCTTGTCGTGACGTCTACGCATGCGCATTACTTCGTCACGTTGGGTAGTTTCTTTTTTAGCTAGCTCTTACTGCGAAGCAAGATCTTGCGACCAAGATCGACTACCTATTTTGAAACCCGCCCCTGTGGCCGAGAGGTGAACGCGCTCTACCTGCAGTCGCTTGCGGCTAGTGGGTGCAGCATTCGAAGCTGCGCGGTTCCAGAGTTGCCTCCCTTGAGCAAGGTGTTTACCTCCCATTGCTTCTCCTCTCCCAGGAGTAAAACCGGGTACCTGTGAGAGCAGCGATGCACACTGTAGTGCGATTAACCCTTGTATGCGGCCATAAGCCAGCATCGGATTGGAATCCTCCCCAGGAAGTCGAGTTGGTGCTGTTAACTGTTTGCGTGCGTCTTATCTGTCTGTCTCTGTGTTTTTTTACAAGTGCCAGTGAAGTACTGATCAATCAGCCCAGTGATCAGGGGGTAAAGTGTAAAGTGGTTTGAGACCCAGTCATGGATGATAGGTCGCTGAATTAAATCACATCTTTACTTTTTTTTAACCCTTTGACTCGCACTGTCTCTCCATCATCACCTAGGTAAAATGAAAGCAACAACAACAACCCCCCCAAAAACAACAACAACAAACAAACAAAAAAACATCCACCCACTCACAAAAAGCAACCCACTGTGATGGCAATGGTGGCACAATGTAATGCCATTTACTCTGGATGAGGCCACGAGTCAACATCAGATCGGAGAACGCCACGCGGGGAATGGAGATGGGACAGGTGCCTGTCTGTGCGCATCGTAGCTGACTGTCACTGTGTCGGGTGCCGGGAAAGCATTGATCAAGCGGCCCAAGAGTAAAGTGTAGAGCGGTTACAGCTCCAGACATTAGTGGAAAGCCGCTGTTAAAACCATTACTTCTACCTTTGATGGATTGTTGCAGGAGCTGGCGGAGTGGCGGGAGTAGTGGTGTACGGAGTGAGACTGCAGGCGGCAGTGCTGAGCCTGACGTGCACAAGGCTGGGCTGGTCCTTCTGGCTCTTCGCCTTCTCCCAGTGGACCACGGTCACTACGGCCTGCCTGGCCTGCTGTCTGCAGCCTCGGTCTCTGCGTAAGCCCAAGGTCATCCCCAACGCCTGACACAGCCTGTTTCGCTGTGCATCACAAAGACAACGCATACAACTGGTCTTGTACGCATTTGTATGTAACTGTCCGTGGAGTCGAGTATGAGAGCGTACACATGTGTATGTGTGTATATAATCATGTGCATCAGCTCATGTATGGGAGATCATTCTGTGGCCAGACGAGCTAACTAAAATGGATTGTGTAGCTACCATCGGAACCACCAGAATTCTATTTTCCCTTTGTGCGTCCTCTTCAGGATGAAGATAGATCCCGATAAACATTGTTAGACAGTGGACCGGTGCCCAGTATCAACAAAGGAAGGTTGGATGGATGGAGTTGTGCAGTTTATCACCCTTTGTAGAATATATGAGGCCTTTGATCACGAAAGTCAATAGAGCGGTTCTGAGCAAGAGCAAGTCAAGTCATGATTTTCTTCTTACGAATCGCGTAGGGAGACGTGGCGGGTCAATTCTTACCCCACCCCACAGGGGTTGTGATGGGGCAATCAAAGAAGGATTCTTGGTAGAATTAATCATCTCTCTCTCTCTCTCTCTCTCTCTCTCTCACACACACACACACACACACACACACACACACACACACACACACACACACACACAAAGTTGCATTCTTCTTTATAAAAGCGTCGCATTTAAATATTTATAGAGATGTTTCCCCTTTCTTTTGTCTTGTGAACTACATGTATGTGACTATTTTATGTTTGCACCACAGTAATTTCTACAAGAATCTTATGGAAGCTGCCTGTTGTGAGTACTCGTTTTCGAGTCGCATGCTAATATTGCAACTGCTCATATACTGTGATCTCTCGGGCAGAAAACACACACGCATGCTTGCGTTTTGCAAAACTAAACTTTTCTCATATCTTTTTCAAGTTCTCTTGTTTAGATTCCTAGCCATGTTTATTCTCCCCCATAGGAAGCTTTGGTAGCTCCCATGCTGTGCAAATACAGTCTTTATCGTGTTTCGGTATTCTAGACAAGTGTCAGTTTTGGCTATCATGTGCAAGTACACTACAACGTTGAAAGTAGAATTAGTCATTCCTCTTAATTTCCAATCCCACTCCCATTGATTGAAGGGTAAAACTCGACCCACCGTGCCTTCTTATGCGATTCATAAGGAGCTAGTAACCAGAGAAATCTAGACTTTACTTGCTCAAACTCTCGTATTTTGTCGTGATTAATAGCCTTATATAGCCTATACAGGCTGATAAGCAGTACAGTGTGATGGATTGGATTGGATTGGATTGGGCTGGGCTGATGAATGGATGGATGGATGGATGGATGGATGGATGGATGGATGGATGGATGGATAGATGGATGGATGGATGGATGGATGGATGGATGGATGGATGAATGGATGGGTGGATGGATGGATGGATGGATGGATGGATGGATGGATGGATGGATGGATGGATGGACGGACGGACGGACAGATGGATGGACGGACGGGTGGATCGATCGACGGATGGATCCACCTTTTGCTCACTGCAGTAGAAGGACAGGACTCCATATTAGATCGCTGGTATGCAGCAATGAATAACATTCACCGGAAATGTCCGTTCTTTTGCTCCATTCACACGTGCAACACGGAATGCCTTGTTCATAAAGAGCGGTCTAGGTGACTTTATAAAGTGTCAGTTTCAAATTCACAACGACGCCATGAAGAAATAAATAATATGCATCCCAGTGAGAGTGTTCATTCATTGACTGCATTTGTCACATATTTGTGATAGATTATTAGCTTGCTGAAAATGCACGTGCACCGTTTTTGGAAGCAACAAGTCGTACAAAAAAACTATTTTATTAACTCAGAAAAAAGCAAATGTTCATAATTTTTCCCATGTACACATGAACAGCATGAGAATACTTTGGTATAAAACCGACATGCAACGAATTTGCCGAGAGTCAACTGAATGGTTTATTAAATCTACAACCCGAAAGAACAATGCGCTTTAATAGAAACACGTTTGATATTTCTACGTAAATATCACTATCAGAAAACTGGGCGAAAAATCCCAGAATTTTGGACATCTAGTATATTTGTATTTAAAACATTGTACTCTGGGGTCGTATACAGCTCGAAGGTTGAAAAATTCCGTAACAAATTGATTTTTGCGAAATGCATAGTATACCTGGTAATAATGGCATAAAAGGCGTATGTATGAATCACAAAACGAGCCTTTAGTTGACAAAGAAGCCATCACAAAATTGATGCAAATGTTGGCAACATAACGTGGTTTACCATCACAATTTTTGGCAAACCCTTTTTAATACCTCAAGATTTCTCATCAGCGATGATAATCGACGCATTAAATGTGAATTTAGAATGTTGGTCGACTACTCCTGTAGTACCAGCGAATAAAACACTGAAACCTGATGGAAAAATTGCTTTAAGTGTCATTACTACCTAGAAAATACAGCTCAGAGTGGCTATGGATCGTCCACTATGTAATAAACGGCAGCGTAGTCACACATACACCTTATACAAGTAAATGCAATTATTACAGAGTACGTCTTCAAATTATATCAAAACTTCGATGCGATGGTTGGTTGCATGCAAGCTAAGTGTATTAATTTATTCATCAAGTCTCATGCCAACACAAAAATAAATGATTATATAGCACTGACATATTACAATAAAACTGATGACCAAGACTGCACAGCACCAATGTTTGCCACCCTCTGAGCAGGACACCATAAAGAGTTTAAAGGCAGATCAATCACTGATCGTTCAATGAGAGAAAAATCATACATCGCCTTACGGCCAGTCACTTTTGAAATGAATATATACAGCGGTAGACAATGTCATTTACCTACAAGCTGCCACCAAATGTGTCTGAGCCTGTGGCATCCTTTTTGTGTCATTGCTGGGAGCATTCAAGTCCTGAACTTAACACTTGACATCCCATTGGCGACGAATACCTCAGAGAATTTGCATGAATGACGCCCAGCTTAAAGACTTCCATTCGAAATTCAGTTCAGCCCCTGAGCGAAGTGTTGACAGCAGAGTTGAATTAAAAAGAAATCACTGAGAGTCGAATCTTTTCTAAATCCAGAGTGAAATATAAATCAAGGTCTGGTCTTTTTTCACCCCCACCCCCAGTAACTCACATTTATGCAACTACGAGTTACTATATATTTCGTCATGCCACAGGTACATCGCTACTAAATCATGATGCTGCACAAAAGTTTCAACAACCGACAACTGGATAAAATGACTTCTGTGACTTGAATAACGTAACGTTCCAACCCAATTAACAAAGCGACGTACGGAAGAGTTAACCTCAGTTCTCTGAATGCATAATGAACAAACTGTAACAAATTCGAGAGGACGAAAGTAGCCTAGGCCATCGAGTCTGTAACGGAAGACTGATAAAGAGGTTAAAAACAGTAGCAATCGAGGAACAAGAATTTAAGTGAGCATGCTCATCTATTAATGTAAAAAGTGGAAGAGCAGATGGACATAAAAGTGGGGTGGGGCGGGGTGAGGGGTGGTGCGACGGGGGGTGGGGGAAATGACTTCAGAGCAGACCTTTCTGAACTTACTTTTTAAAATACTTAGGGGGGAAGGGGGGGGGGGGGGGGGGGGGGAGAAGTAGTGCAGTGGGGAATGAGACTATGTAGGGCGAGTTACAGACGAAAGCAGAAACTGGGGAGGGGTTGGAAAGGAGATGGGCTACAGTGAAGGTTTGTGAAAGAGGGAAGTGCAACAAGAAGGTAGTGAAAAGGGGTAGCCAGGGTGGGGGAAAGTTGTCAGTTCCCTGGGTGGGGCGACTTCACACGGGGTGGACGTCTAGTCGAGCCACCCTGGGCAGGCAGCAGACGACAATGCTGATGAGGACCAAGAGAGAGGCGTCCACGATGAAGGCGTAGAAAGCCCAGTCCAGCGTCTTGTCTCCTAATAAGATGTCACCCACGCCTAGCTCCTTGTACCTGGCAGCGAACAGACCCGCCCCGCCCGCTCCAAGTCCTCCTGCAACACAGCAGACGCGTGTGTGAGAATTGTGTGTGCGAGAAGACTGTGACGGATTTGCAATTAATTCCTTACGTCGGATCCAAGGCAGAGGCAAGGGCTCGTATGGACGTGCATGTACACGTATTCATGCACGAGCTCACACACAAGTGCACGTGCATACACACATGAACAAGTAAGATTGATTTGGTTGATTTGTTTATTGGTTTATTTTTTATCAAGGATGAAATTTTGGGCAGTTCTGCCTAGCAGTAGGCATGATGTGTGTATAAGAGGAAGAGGAAAGAGAAGGTAGGCAGGCGAGCTCGAAGGGAAACAACTCGTGAGGGCTTATTGCAAATCTGGCTTCCCTGTATGGCAGTGCCTGACTTGGATACAAAACCACTTATTTGTGAGAACCATTAATACACGAGCACAAAAGAGAGCAGGAGCGACGGAAAGGACAGACAAGACAAGACAAGACAGTCTGAGGCGCAGAGAGAAGATGAAAGATGGGGGAGCGGGAGGAGGAGGATTTTTCCTTGGGGAATAACTCGTACAGTGTTATTAACCACGCTGCTACATTGACGTTATTGATTGATAGTTTGTGGATTGCCAAATACACGTGTACAGAAAAAGTGCTTAAACAACAACGCTGTGGTGCGCAACTTAAAATCAAAACGCACCATCGTCAAACAAAACCTCTCTGCTCCACACCCACATTTTACATGTATAGTAAACTGCCAGATTAGACCAATCCATCAAATTAATTTATAGGATTAGAGGGGTAAGAGAGTGCGACTTGCGAAGAACATGTCTCAGGAAATTTTTGTTAGGCAGGAAGGGGGTGGGGTGGGGTGGTCTGGAGGAGGGGGGGGGGGAGTGCTAGGGGATATGGGAGTAGTAGGAAAGGGGATGAGAAGGGGGAGGAGGGGATGCGTGTGAAGGGTAGGCCTCAGGACAGACAGCTGGCTTCAAGTGATGTCACCACTTCATGTCCTCACGCCTCCATCCTGTCAAACTGTAGGTCAACACCACGGCCCTGGTCTCCAGACTTTGAACCTCGTACAGTCCTCTCTTGCATGCACTCCTCTCGTGCAGCCCTCCAGTCTCACTATGCAGTCTCAGGAAGAGGACTGAACTGAGAAGAACTTTATAGATAGCCGACTGCCCATTTGAATAGGGTAACAGTGCCGCAACGTTCAAGAATATATGTGCCTTCTCTCACACGATCAGCATTACGCATGTCCACATCGTTTCGTTATTGATACATTCATGGGTCTGCTGCATAACTCACACATTCCCTTTTTCTCCTCAGAGTGAAGTAGCTGTAGGCCCTATGTGGACACATTCATTGTTGTCCAAATATTGGTTCCATTTCAGAGGAAGCTACAGTTTCCCATTCACTAAACATGACGTGGTATGTCCAAGATCTAGGTATTTGCTTTGCTGTAGTTCAAAAGAAAATTACTTTGCATCTTCTATCTTGTTGCAACATGAACATGCTACGTCCATGGAAAAGGTAGGGACTAGAAAATGGAAGGCATAGTTAGTAGGGAAGTAACAAAATACCACAAGGATGAAAGAAACCCAGCCTCAGAGGGGGGGGGGGGGGGGGGGGGGGGAGAGAGAGAGAGAGAGAGGAGAGAGAGAGAGAGAGAGAGAGGAGAAGAGGAGAGACGAGAGAGAGAGAGAGAGAGAGAGAGAGATTGATTGATTGATTGATTCTTTATTTATCAAGGATGAAATTTTAGGCATTTCTGCCTTTCTTACAAATTGTCCTTGCTCATAAAGAAATGAAAACATTGATAATTAAGACACAAAATACACAGTAGCTAATCCATGTACAACAGTTGGTAAGATATATGAAGAATATGATCAACAATGACAAAGATTTTAGTATATGTCTTTGACAGAGAGAAGGAGAGACAGGGAGAGAGAGAGAGAAGGAGAGACAGGGGGAGAGAGAGAGAGAGAGAGAGAGAAAGGAGAGAGAGAGAAAGAGAGAAGGAGAGAGACGTTACTTAAAGGAACAAGGACGTAGTGGCTCGAGGTACGACAAGTCAGATTTTATGCAAGGAAAAAAGAGGAAGAATGAAGAGTAGGGGTGAGACAGGGGGAGGGAGCTGTGGGGGCCGATAACTGGAGTTTAAAAAAAAGAGGTATGGACTAGGTTAGGGAAGGGGATGCAGTCGGGAAAGAGGGTGAGGGTGGGGGGAAGGTGGGGAGAGGATGGGCAGTAAGAGGGCTGACTTTGGATGGGATAAGCAAGGCAGCCTATGACAAGCTCATTCATCAGGCAGGCAAGCCGAGGACTAGTCACATGTTCCATTCTTTCATATGTCTTCCATCCCGGCATCCCTTCTTCTCCCCACACGCCGCACGTTGTCTTACACTCTCATTTCCAGTCAGCTCACGTCTCCCCCGTCTCTCGCCTCTGGGACAAAATGGATCAGAAACGTTGTGGTCGACAAAGCAGCAGCCTGCTGGCCTCGTAAATCTCTGGAGGGAATTCTGCAGTCACACATTAAACACATGAGCCAAGAAGCCTCTCAAAACTATGCTGCCCCCCCCCTTTCCCCCCTCCCCCTCCTCTCTCTCTCTCTCTCTCTCTCTCTCTCTCTCTCTCTCTCTCTCTCTCTCTCTCTCCCATCTGATAGACATCTGGCTGCACGCCATCAACACCACAAAAGTGATAGGATCTGTCTTCCTAGATTTCAGAAAAGCCTTTGACATGGTACATCACGGCATACTATTGGATAAACTAGCTCTTTGTTTTCATGGTCACACGACTGTGAAGTTTTTTCAGTCATTCATAGATAATCGACAACAATGTGTCCAATTCGATGGGCACGTTTCCAAGTATGGTATTCTAAAAGCGGGTGTCCCACAGGGATCTGTACTAGGCCCCCTTTTATTCTGCTTATTCATAAATGACCTACCCTTGCATGTCACAGATAAAAAGGTCTCATGTAACATGTTTGCAGATGATACAACGCTGTCTACCGCGGACAGCTCAACCGAAACTGTGGCAGATAAACTCCAAAAGAGTCTAGATGAAATATGTTGCTGGTGTCTTTCAAATCAAATGGTCCTCAACCCGTCCAAAACCAAGTATATGGTGATAACCACAAGGCAAAAACATCAACTACATCCTTTGTCACTCCCACTCTCACTTGATGCTGGGCCGATAGAAAAGGTGAAAGAACACAAAGTGCTTGGGGTGATGATTGACGAACAGTTAGACTGGAACTCACACATAAATCTGATGTGCAAAAAGATTTCAAGCAATCTCTTTCTACTGTCAAAGCTGAGGCACTTTGTAGACACGGAAACCTGCAAAATCTTTTTCAGTGCCCACATCGTATCACACATCAATTACGCATCAACATTGTGGGATAACTGTAGTGAAGCTAATTTGAAGAGAGTTAATTCACTATACAGAAGAGCTTCTAAGCTTATGATCCCAAATAAATCTCTCAGCACTGAAAAGAAAATGGAAATGCTTGACATTTTGCCTCTCCATAAGCATCTGCAGCTCAATAAGTGTGTGCTTGTGAAAAAGGTAAAAGATGGCCGAACACCAGAATATCTAACCAAACTATTTGAGCAGTCATCATTCAGAGGACATGACAAATTTCTCCTGCCTCAGCCTCGCATCGATTTGTTCAAATCGAGCCTATCTTACTCTGGGGCTGCTCTGTGGAATACACTGCCTGATGACATAAAATGTATCAAGTCTTTGCCTATGTTCAAAGACAAAATTCGCACTATTCTCAGGCATCATCCTATGACCCACGCTTTCATCCGACATCTAGGCAGTGGAACGGCTAAGTGTGTATCCTATATTGTCCATTTTTCACATATGCTTACTTCAGGCCACCCCTGGCTGAACTATTGGAGGGGTTCCGGCTGATTGGGGGTGGGGAAGTAGGGGAGGGAGGAGTGTACATCAAAAGGCTTTGGCCTACATGTATGTTATTTGTTTTTAACATTTGGATGTTTAGAAAATTGATTTTTATGTATATGTCATTGTAGTTACGTCAAGTTCCATATTTGAATTTTGCTTCTCTGGTACACTATCTACCCATTTTAGTATGCTTAAGAAATTGTACATGTATAATTCTTGCGATAATTAGACTGACTCTCTCTCTCTCTCTCTCTCTCTCTCTCTCTCTCTCTCTCTCTCTCTCTCTCGTACTCTCTCCCCCCCCCCAGCTCCCCCCTCTCTCCCTCCCTCCCTCCCTCTCTCTCTCTCTCTCTCTCTCTCTCTCTCTCTCTCTCTCTCTCTCTCTCTTACCACACTTGAATATTTTGCCTCAAGGGCTGAATGTAAGAAAGGCACTACTGCCTAATTCACTACCCTTGTAAAATAAAGTTCGTTCGTTCTCTCTCTCTCTCTCTCTCTCTCTCTCTCTATCTATCTATCTATCTATCTATCTATCTATCTATCTATCTATCTATCTATCTATCTATCATCTATCTATCTATCTATCTATCTATCTATCTATCTATCTATCTATCTATCTATCTATCTATCTATCTATCTATCTATCTATCTATCTATCTATCTATCTATCTATCTATCTATCTATCTATCTATCTATCTATCTATCTATCTATCTATCTATCTATCTATATATCTATCTATCTATCTATCTATCTATCTATCTATCTATCTATCTATCTATCTATCTATCTATCTATCTATCTATCTATCTATCTATCTATCTATCTATCTATCTATCTATCTATCTACCTCTCTCTCTCTCTTTCTCAACGTCAGACGTTGAACTGATTCACGAGACAGTTTCTAATTAAGAACCTAATACGTTTTCTAATGACTGCAAAGATGAATAATGTTTTGGATCATGAGGTTTAAAGTTGCAGAGAGCCGCTGCCGAATGATTAAAAGAGTAGGTAGTGGCTAGAAAGCGATGGCTCGATCAGGAACACCCACATATCCGATTACACCTTTATCCGTACACAACATAGGCCTATATATTAACAACCATTGCGCTCGACGAGACAAAGTGATGATGTTTCTTTGCTTCTTGTCGCAGCGAGCCTCTCTGTCCCGAGTTGGTCCTATTCATCTACATGATACAACATGGCTACTATCACGTAACACAGTGCTTGCTACGCAGTTACTCTTTTCTGATTGGCTCATTGATGGCTGCGCTGGCGCTTCGTCGCTGGGAAATAGATTGCTGGCTATATTAGGGAGCGATCTTTTAAATATAACCACGTACGATCTGCCATCTGCCACGTCGTGTCGTGTAGATTGGGCTCAAATGCATACAGAAGCGCACGAGCATGTGGAACCTGAACGCAAACACATGCACACCCATGAAAGTACGGTGGTGGTCCATCGTAGTCCATTAAGGCGGGAAAGTGCGGTCTCGCAGCTCTTCTGTCGTGTCGCAGTGTGGCTCAGGAGGTCCATGCATGAGCAGTACACTGGAGGTCAGGGGGAGCACTGCCATGTCTCTGCGGGGGCGCTCTGGCCAGCAGCTTTTTTTCTTTTTCTGGCTCTGGTGGGGTGGACACGGTGATCTCTTTCAAAAGATTTGATTGCCCCCTAAATGGATGCAAGCCAGTATGATCTGCCACTGGCGCAGGCCTCAAGCTTCTTCGAGGGTAAAGCCACAGTCCTATAGATGTTCCTTTGCACAGTCCTTGAATCTCTTGTAGGGGTAATATTGGCTTGTATGGCCTTCGGACTTGTCTGGGTAGTCGCAATTCATTCATTTGGATGACGTGGCCAGTTTGACGCAGCTGAGCATCAAGGATTATGCTCTCTTTGCTCTTGAAGCCTGATTTCTAGAAATCCTCCATGTTTGTGATCCTGTCTGGCCAACAAATGCATACGCCACGACATGAAAGTAAGTATATGAAGGCAAACGAGTAACTCTCGGTTACGAGTTCATGCTGGGCGATATAGAAGAGGTTCGGGTTTGTTGTTGTATTCAAAGAGATATCATGTCAATAATCTCATGCATAGAAAAGACTAAGATTGTTTCTTTATTGTTGGTTGGTTGGTGGATTGTATGTCGCCAATGATTAAGACCATGGCTTTGGCAGCTGGGGTGTATTCGGAGATGACTAATTAGCCAAACAAACGTATCACACGCACACACACACACACACACACATATATATATATATATATATATATATATATATACAAACACACACACATATACACAAACACCCCCACACACACATACACACACATATACACACACACACATACACACACATACACACACGCACGCACATACACACAACCACATTGTACAATCAGAATTGTTTACATTTCAATGTATTCCTCTATGTCTTTCCCTTCCTTTATTAAGGTGTTTATATTTCCACACAGAGGTGAATGCAGCAGTCCATTATGCAAAATGTTTATATGCAGCAGGAAGTCTAAGCCCCGCGTGTTCCCACCTACTGCGCGTCACTGAAAAAATTATAATTAGTTTTGACTCAGCGTCAAGTGTAGCCCATAAGTCTATTATATAGACATAGTCCATATGGCTGTAATTGACATCAATAGACCCGCAGGCCCCAGCCTCTAGATGGCAATTACAGGCATCTGGACTATAAATTATACGACCTTATGTCCCTCTACTTTCCACTCAGCACCACACTTTCCTTTTCCCCCTTTGGGTCTTAGCAACACACACACACACACCTCCCCCCCCCCCCCCCCCACCCCCACCCACCCCTACCCCCCACCCTATTTTTTCCAATTTTCTCTCCACACATTCTTTACATATCTACTTTACATATTATTCCCTCCACCCCCATACCACCCCATCTCTCATTCTTGCTCTACCCCCCCCCCCCCCCCCCCACTCCACCGCCCCACCCCTGCAGTATGAAGTCGAGTGACGGCTGGTCATCAAGTGGTGAGTCACTCTATGGAACAGCAGGTTTAAGGAACAGCTGGGAAAGGCCAGGGCATATCCGTGCATCGATGAAGATTTGCAACAGCAAGAAACGTATAGATCATCGCTGTATTATGCTCGCGGGGTTCGGAACAAGATTCCATGCAAGGAATGTTGCCGCAAAAATGGTGTTGTTAAAACTGGTGTGCTTTCGCTTACATTTTCTGCTCCTGTTAATCTGACCCCCCGTGTGTGTGTGTATGTGTGTGTGTGTGTGTGTGTGTGTGTGCGTATGTCTCTCTCTCTCTCTCTCTCTCTCTCTCTCTCTCTCTCTCTCTCTCTCTCTCACACACACACACACACACACACACAGACACACAAATATATATATATATATATATATATATATATATATATATATATATATATATATATATATATATATATATATATACAAACACAAACACACGCGCGCGCGCACACACACATATATACACACACACACACACACACTTTTTCTGAAAGATGTTTCTGTCACAAAAAACTGCTTGTCTATTCTTTAATTGCCGAATAGTAATTCTACAATGGGATCCCTCCCTCCCTCCCTCTTCCTCATTCCCCATCTACCCACCCCCACTCCAACCCAGCCACCCCCACCCACCCCACCCCCAACCTCACCGCACCCATTCTCACCCCACCCCACCTTCCACGGGTAGGGCCTTGTCTTACGCTTTCTATTCAGTATTTCGTACCTCTTTGGGGTAAACGCGGGCAAGGTATTCCTTTTGCTGAGACGAAAAAACGAACCGGTTATTCAACACAGCATATATGTATTCGAAAAGCAAATGGCTCTCTTTGGTCAAAAGTTTTTATTTAATTCTCTCTCTCCAACAACTCGAACTCATAAACTGAAAGTGACGTCGAGACTTCGTCACCGACCTGCTTCTGATGTGATGCCTTTAATCAGCACGTTGTGCCATTTCACTCCTTTTTACGTTGGCCACAGTGACTAGTCAGGATGGGTCGCGGTGGGCTTCCCTTACGCCTGATTCTGTCCCTGAATGGCGCCCTCGTGTGTGTGAGTCACGGAGCCTGCAGCAGTCTGAAAAGAGGAGGTCATGTGAAGCTTGCAACCCTATCTAGCTCATCCTTCTGGAAACATCCTAAGCAAAATAGCCCAGGTTTTTCAGTCAGAAAGGAATGTAGAAATAAATCCAGAGGTAGTTTCCCTCGCAGCCGACTGATCCCTTGGGAAAACTAGTCAAAAGCCATCAAAGAGAATCGTTCCGTGTCTAGGGAAGTGATCCATGTAATCATTCGCAACGTCCACTCAGTCAGTTCTTGCAATAGAACATTCTTCAAACCCCGTCGCTGCTTGCATTTTATTGCTTGTTTATACCGAATCCCGTTTCTTTTGTCAGTTGCGTGGTAAGTTTGCTTGCTGGCGAGATGATCACATCTAATCGTTTCTAGTGAACGCGTCGCAGCTCTCACAGTTTCTTCGGGCCGAACCCTGTTCTACAGTAGTGTAGATCCAGCTATCTCATACGCATTAATCTTTTTCTACTTCTTCTCGAACGCCATCACACTTGGATTCTAGAGTCAAGGTTGAAATGGGCTGTATTAATCTTTTGATTACCGAAATTGTTTTTTGTCCCGACGAGATCTGCATTTCTATGCTGCCAATCAGAGAGACGACAGATCATCTATTCCAGAATGTCTTCTCAGCACTTTACCCTTTGTTTTTATATCTAACGCGTCCATGGCGCCATGTTCTTTCAGATTCCGCTATGTGCAGCATATTGACCATGCATGCTCTGCAAGTACGCCAGAATCCACTCTTTCGCTGAACCCAATCGTCCAAAACGTGTATGCGCTTACTGCACTCTATCCATCCAAAATATGGAAATGGAAGGTTCCATTTCATTGTCATTAGGTATTGGTTGTGTACAACAGAATCATCCCAGTACAAGACAAAACGTTACAAACAAGGGGCGATATAAAATGAGCAAGGGTTAGTGCATGGTTGCATTGCCAGAGGTTACGATCATACTGCAGTTCGATGGAAATGAATAGTTGGTGTTTAAAATACGGCAGTTGGTGCAAAAGATCGATAGCATCTGTCTCTGTGTTTTTGAGAGGACGGAATCATTGACTGCGATTTACGATCAGCATTTCTCACCTCACACTATCATGCTTGGTAGCGGCCTCTGGATCTATGTTGTTCAAGGACAAAGCAGCACACTAGTCATTTGCACTCGATCATCGCCGTGATTTGCCTCCATCACAAATACCTACAAATATATGTAAATACAGTCATACTTATTCCGTGAAGAAGTCTATCATTATCGTCTGCTTGCAACTATGTGTAGCATTTGGTATTTAACTACCTGATTCGATTTTCCCCTGTCATTTGTGTTTCGGCATGCGGCCCATCTAAGACAGAGAATTCATGTTTTAGATAAATTACAACCAAGTTTCGTCATGTAATTGAAACATGTAGCTGGCGTTTGCTACAGACACGTAAGCAAATGTGAGATGACTAAACAAATGAAATAGGAACCCATTCGGGATTCAGTGAGTCTTTGCTAATATTTGAATTATGTATCAATGCTCAACGCATTCAAATGACCACCGTGCTGACAAAGAACCACATTTGCAGAACATTGTCATTTGAAGGCGGAGCGACAGTAAATCAAAACCAAAGGATCACAAGTAACAGCTAGATGGAAAATTGTAAAGGTACCGGATTTATGTAACGACTTTTCACCATACCGGAGGCTCAAACTGCTTTGCAGTTTACTCCCTCTAGGTATTCATTATCTGAGTTTTGCTCACGTTCCCACAAAGGCAGAAAGTAGCAGAAAGTGTCTTTCAATAAATTTATTTTCTCTTCTACCTCCTTGAATAACGGCGAGTATGTACCCTTCAAGTGAACATGCTAAAGTTTATGAATTCGAACTCTGAAGGTTATAACGTGAAGGTCTTTGTGAAGTGGGAAATTTCGACGTACAATAAAGGAAACATAGAAGACTCTTCAACAGTTGACACCTCCCACTCCATCCCAGTACTCTCCCACCCCTACCTCCACCTCAAACCCTAAAAAAAGGAATGCACGTGAATAACGGAGCGAAGCTCTAGTACACTGAGAATTATGGATGCGATAACAAAATAATGGAAGTCCTCTAGGAAGCCAATCCCAAGCGTTTTGTGCCTTCACCATGTACAACTATTAAATACACAACATATCGATCTTTCGTACTCAGTAATGGTCATATCGCGTCTACAGAATCTAATACTTTATTGATGACGCTTAAGTGGTACAGCACTTTCATTAACAGTCTCCATGCAAGGGTGCGTCTCACAGCACATCTTTGTGACGCCCATGTGCTTAAAGCCAAGAGGATTTACGACTGTGAGCAATGTGACTGAAATGGCGCCAGCTGCGGTGGTGGAGAGAGAAGTGCTTTGTCAAGCAGGGAGAGGAGAGAGAGCTGTCTGGTGCCTACGTTGTATCTGTCACGTTCCACCCGCTTCCTTCTCTACGTTGCCCCACACTGTCTTCATAGACATGACTTAATGTGAATTTGATTATCAGAACATATCTAGATTCTATTAGTTTGATATTTGCACTTTACTGTTTACGTATTTGTTCGTTTGGCGTCACACTATCGGTTCATAAAATCCTATTTTCATCTGAAGTAAGGAAATTAGCATAAATGCTTCATGAATTGCATCCAGTTGCTTAATACCATTTGCGTTTGTGTTTGTCTTTCCCTTACCCATTTCCTCGGATGAGTCCACTAGTGCGGCTCGCTAAAGGAACCTTTTCTCAACTGACTAGGAAAACAAAAACTTGACTCACTTTTACTGTAATCAGCCCTAGTTATTTTTAGTCATTGGTCTTACATAGCCTAAAGAGGCTGAAAGGGCCGTAAAACCTCATCCATCCATCCGTCCATCCGTGCATCCATCCGTGCATCCATCCATCCGTGCATCCATCCATCCGTGCATCCATCCGTCCATCCATCCATCCAGCCAGCCAGCCAGCCAGCCAGCCAGCCAGCCAGCCAGCCATGAATTATATTATTATTTTCATTGCTTTGATTGAAATATCTTAATCGTGAGCACTATAGTAGGGTGAAAAAAAACTTGTAATACTCCAATGTGTGAAAGAATGTTAAATCTGAATGTCGGGTTAATTTAAACTTCTTTGTTTTGTTGAGAATCTATGTTAAACGCAATTGTTATTTCAAGTTTGTTAAATCTTGTTATTCTTACTGTGACGTTGTATATCAAGGTGCGAGAGTTCAGAGTAAATTTCCCTCATTTGCGATTTGTTTCGTTTTATTTTTTGTCGAGAATATCGGAGTTGGGGACTCGTACATTTCATTTCCAGAAAGCGCTCCAAGTTATGATTTATCGCAATACATGTAGTTAATGTTTGTAAATATCATTTGAGACTTGAACCACAATGAATCAACAATGATCATGACAATTTTGTTAATTTTGTCTGCCTTATTTTCGAAATAAAAGTGAAAGATTTTCTCGTTTGTAATCCGAGTTCAGCTATGTTTTTCTTTCGAGCAGAGGGAGTTCATCATCATCATCATCATCATCATCATCATCATCATCATCATCATCATCATCATCATCATCACCATCCTTTCGAGAACTGATTTTAATATTTTAGAATTCGCTCAAATCGACGCTAACATGAGAAATTCACACATGACCTGCTTCGATCACGTTGGAAGAGTATGCTGGCAACTCTGTGTCATGTCAGGGCAAAAAAAGGGCACGTGACCTTCATAGGCGGGAAAAGTAGGCCACTGGCATACTTCGCTGCAAAATGTGTACCACTACCCTGGCTGGCGCTGGCTGCTGGAGAAGCACAGGCAAAGCCGTGCCAAAAGTAACACGCGTGTGACCCGTGCATCTCGAAGGTTGCGCGGTGTGACCTGGACGAAGACAGGCACCCAATAATCTGTGCTCGTGACACAGAAAACTCGACAATGCGCCCAGAAGAGAAGATCTCTCGTAGTCCTTGGCATGAAGCCATGAAGCCACGGGAAGATGGTTTATGTGTGCACCATCCACTGTTTGTTGTTTTTGATGAAATAAATTAATCATGATCCAGACTTCAAGATCTGTTTGAAACAGACAACACACGTTTCGTGATACATGTTTAGAGACCAAGCCAACGACTTCTCACTGAGTCTCAATGTGTTTTATCCCCAAACTTTTGTGAAATTTGCTAATTTTGCTGCCACGTCTGCCGTGCATGCTCATTTTTACATTCGAAAGCGTAACTTGTTATATATATCTATTAATGTGCGCCAAATTCCTGTCAGTCGTATATATACCTTAACGATGTTATGATGAAGTTGTGGAAAACATTTCAAAGCTATTAAAAGTCTTGATATAAAATCATCATAACTTACACAAGCAGATATATCTTCCATAACTTTTTTTTTTTACCGCGGAAACCTTACGTTTGGCAAGTAACGGTAATGGGATACCTGAGCAACCTTTACACCTCAACTGCCAGTCAAAAGCATACTGCCTGCTTCTTCCTTCTCTGTTGACCTGTTCCAGCCTCGGCCCCCTCAGTCTGAAACACCAGAGCCTGAGATGAGGCAGATAAAAGTAAGGTGTCTTTGCTTTTACTGTTGCTCAAGTCTCCAGTATCTCGCACCTGCCACCCGACGCTCGGCCTGCTCCAGAATAGGTGTTCTCGGGAAGTGGAAACCCTATCTGCTTCTCACGATGTACTGTTTTCAAAGTTTGTCAAGTTACCTCTTCTTCCTGGTCTGTCACAGTCTTGCCTCTTCTTCTGTTCTTCCATCTCCCTTTGGGTTGGGGGTAAACTGACCCCCTGTGGGTTGGGGGTAAGAATAGGTCCGTTGCGTCTCCCAACACGATTTCTAAAACGCGAATAAATAGAAAAATTGAGAGTTTACTTGCTCTAACTAGCTCTAGTAATTTTCGTGATCAATTGCCTTATATTGCTTACAAAGGATAATATGCCGTAAATTTTCATTCATTATCATCATCGTCACGTGCTCCTCCGTCTGCTGCTTCTACCATTCATGCTATTGTTTCTTTTTCTGCTCTGCTTGCTCTTTGCTCCTCCTCCTCCTCCTCCTCCTCCTCCTCCTCCTCCTCCTCCTCCTCCTCCTCCTCTCCTCCGCTCCTTCTCTTCCTTCTCCTCTTCCTTCTCCCCCTCTCACTTCCTCTCATCCTCAATCTTCGCCTTCTCCTTTATTTTCTCACTCTCATCCCTCTTATGTTTTTGGTTCTCCTCCTCCCTTTCTCATCTTCTCGTGTTTTCCTTTTCTTCTCATTTTGACATCCCCCCTTTGCCATTGTAATTCGTCTCTGTCTGGAACTTCCTATGCTCAGTGCTGCAGCGGTGGTACATTTATAAAAACCGCTGGCGCTGAACCTCCAGGTTTTGGCACAAAAAAAAGATCGGTTTCAAACCCGCAACCTCTCGAGAAAAGAGGGGGAAAAAACACACACAAAACCCAAATAAAACAGGTCGGGTTTGAACCAGCAACCTCTCAAAAAAAGAGGGGGAAAAAAGTTTCCGCGTGGATTCGAACGCGTTCACACATGACCTAACGTTACAATAGTCCAACGCTTTAACCATCTGAGCCATTCGGCAATTAACGGTACTACGTGTTTGTAAAGCAATTATAAATTAAAAAGTCTGTAGGACCTCCAGTAAACCTGGAGGGACATGAGTAGTATTTATTCATAGTAGTAGTAGTAGTAGTAGTAGTAGTAGTAGTAGTAGTAGTAGTAGTAGTAGTAGTAGTAGTAGTAGTAGTTGAGAGGCTATATATAGGCCGTGAAGCCTTTTGAACGCCCCATCGTAATGTGTTGCCTTCTATAGGGTCTTAGCGCAATTTTCTTATTGCGATAATGTCACTCATCATAGCGTCTGAACTAGGTACGAAACGTCCAGGATACGAAACGACCCGCATCGTAAAAAAATCCTTCTCTCTCCTTCACCAATGTTCTCGAAATTAATCCTTCTCGAAAATCTCCTCGAAATTACGTCACGTTATTCCACGTCAAATGATTACGTCACGCATTTTGCATTTGGACTCTGTTGTAGCATTTTCTTTGCAATGTATGTCGTAAAAAGTAACTTTTTTCAAACCTCGATTCTGAAAATTTGATACATTCAATCGGACCTAACTTCCAGTTAGTGTGCAAAATGTCAAGGAAATCCGTCCAGTAGTTTTTGAGAAATCAGCCTCGAAGACGGGACAGACAGACAGATAAAAACCGCTGGCGCTGAACCTCCAGGTTTTGGAGAAAAAAAAGAAGATCGGGTTCGAACCCGCAACCTCTCGAGAAAAGAGGAGGAAAAAACGCACACACACACAAACACAAAAAACCAGGTCGGGTTCGAACCCACAACCCCTCGAAAAAAGAGAGAGAAAAAAAGTTTCAGCACAGAATCGAACCTGGTCATGCATGACCAAGAGCCCAATACTCTACCAACTGTGCCATTGAAAACTTGTATGTTTATGAAGCATTTATAACGATCTTATCAGAAACCCCCGTGGTTCGTATTTTGCACTGTAAATTGTAGAAAAATGGATGATAGCATGAACTGTTTGGTATTTCATACGGATCTAACCCATCAACGTCAATATTCTTCTCGTAGTATCGCATTTTGGCGTCTGCTGGTAGAGGCATTCTGAACACAGAGATGTAGTATCTCTGAAACAGGTTGGTCACGTGACTTCGGCCCCCACATTCCAATGATTTTACCAATCAAAATTCAACATGATCAAAAGACCATTGAGAGTAAAAAGAGACGATTCTATTTCACTCTAATTATTTATCCCGATAGATAAACACAAATTTGGTGTTCTAATAAAACTAATCTATGAGATTTTCAGGAAATCATTTGAGAACTACTTTAGCGCGAACATCGTCGATAAGGTTGCAAACTGCCTTCAGCACGTGCGCTTGTCTTTGGAACTAGTCAGTATAAACGCATCGAAAAGGATTCCTATGGCTCCGGGCTGGTTTCGTGAATCTATGGTTATACTCTCGCAAGTAAATGCTTTCTGGCCGGACACCTGTGGTCTAACTGCCTTCACACTGTTTGACGAGCTGCTGAGTCCACACTTCGATCATTCGTGTATCCACTGATCTAGAAGTAGAAGGAAGATTTTACTCACTGTTGTCTCTGTGTTGAACATTGATCGAGTCGAAGTTTCTTCCGTCCGATTCCGAAGTTCGATATCATCGGAGAGCTCAGAAGCAGTTTTTCTAAGTTTAATCCTTCTAAGCATACATTAAATTAATGATTCATCATCAGTAAAAGCACTCAGCGGGTTTCTGGGCGTATCGTACTATCGATCCAAAAGATTATCATTATGCAGACGGGATTGGTTGCCTTACTCGCACAATGAAGTATAATTGTTACTGTTGTATTCAAAGTCCTTATAATTAGTAGAGTTCACAATATTACACTCTTGTGATTCGAATTTTACCGCATACAAGTTTTACATTTATGGGAAATCGATGTTTAGAAAATGAACTGACGGAAATATGGCTGCCAGTATCGAGTGTATCACAACAAGAGGAGGAATACACTCAACGATGTGATATGCCATTCAGCGTGGCTGAGACTCAGTGTTGAATGGTGGTATGCATGTTATGGAAGAATTAAGGCTATCACGTGACCAACCTGTTGCTGAGACTATATTCACTATAGTCTCAGCCACGCTGAATGCTGGTAGAGGTTCAACATCGAAGCGTTTTGCTGAAGTAGGATAGATAACTCTGTTTGACTCGATGTCATTATGCTGAAAATTAATGGTCGTTGTCCCCAACATTTCCGGGACAGGGATTGATTAAATCATCATATTTTTGTGACACTCAGACCAGACTATCAAAACAATTAGCACTAGGCCTTGAATCAAATCGTCGTACGAGATCTTACGTTGACTGCAAATGTACAACAGTGCCGAGTGATTGTGTCGACATTCAGTTAGTTCGCTAGGCGATTCCACCACGACAACGGGTGAACGGCACGATTCTAACGCATCATGAAGAAGGCTGAAATGGTCGGTGTCGGTGGTCGTTGTGACTTTTGACTGGTACTGTACTCCATGCACCTTAACGGTCCGTGTGATTCGGGTGTAATCTTAAACTTAACGATGTTTATTGGCAGTATTACACCCTTTTCACGCAGCTGAGTGCGAGAATCTGGGTCACGTGTCGGCGTCTGTTTTCATGGCTCAAGAGTGCCTGGCTAAAGTGCGTTAGAATCGTGCCCTTTTCACCCTCATTCCAGGCTTTTAACCAGCGAAGGCAACGATCTAGATGGTACATATACTTTACCGGTTTCACAAATGGAATGCATTTGACGCCAACACAGCGTGGTATCGCTTTTTTTGCGTCTGCTGGTAGACGTTCATAATACAAAGAAGCCAAATGTTGTTTTGTGAACGTACGGAAAGAGTTTGACTCGATTAGGCTCTTACATCTATTGACTATCGAGGGAGGTGCTTCCGAGTGTACGAAATCCATTATCCTGAAAATTCTACTTGCAAATGACGTAACGTTATTCGACGTCAAATGATCACGTCACAGATTTTGCAAAATGGAGTCTGTTGTATCGTTTTAATTGCAACACCAAAATGTAAAAAGTCACTTTCTTTTTAAATCTCGATTCTACAAATTTGATAATATTGAATCGGACCTAACTTCCAGTCAGTGTGCAAAATCTCAAGGAAATCCGTCCAGTAGTTTTTGAGATATAAGCCGTGGAGTCGGGACAGACAGACAGACACACACACACACACACAGACTAATAAAGTCTGTAGGACCTCCAGTAAACCTGGAGGGATAAAGTCTGTAGGACCTCCAGTAAACCTGGAGGGATAAAGTCTGTAGGACCTCCAGTAAACCTGGAGGGCAATGAGTAGTATTTATTCATACCCCTGTCTATCACAGTCTGAGAAATCTTCTCACTGTCTGGCAAAAATGAGACACAAATGATGTCCGGAATACAACCCAACAAATCTGCGTTCATGTGGAAACCATTTTGTCGCCTGCATCTGTTACCACGCGAGATAGAGCGAGAAAGGGGCGTGGCTGTGGATTGGGTCGCCATTCCATGAATTGACTACTTGCATCGTAAAAAATCCTTCTTTATCCTTTCACCAATGTTCTCGAAATTCATTATCTTCAAAACTCTACTCGCAAATGACGTCACGTTGTTGATGACGTCACACATTTCGCAATTTGGCCATTCCATGAATGGAGTATTTGGGGAGGCGATGTCGAGTGTACGACCTTAAAAAACCACTTTCTCATCAAGCCTCGATTCTGAAAATTTGATAATATTGAATCGGACCTAACTTCCAGTTAAAGTGAAAAATGTCAAGGAAATCCGTCCAGTAGTTTTGGAGAAATCAGCCGTGGAGTCGGGACAGACACACACACACACACACACACACACACACACACACAGACAGACAGATAAAGTCTGTAGGACCTCCAGTAAACCTGGAGGGATAAAAATCGCTGGCGCTGAACCTCCAGGTTTTGGCATATTAAAAAAAAATTGAAAAAGATCGGGTTCGAACCCGCAACCTCTCGAGAAAAGATGGGGAAAAAACACACATGAACAAAAACACAATAAACCAGGTCGAGTTGGAACCCACAACCTCTCGAAAAAAGAGAAGAAAAAAGTTTCAGCGCAGAATCGAACCTGGTCATGCATGACCACGAGTCCAATGCTCTACCACACGAGCCATTAGACTTAGAGAATTGATATGACACTGAGACAAAAGTTCGCCACCGTAAAGTGGACAATGCTGGTGAAAAAAAATCTATATTTTCATTTGTTTGTTTGTGTTTCATGAAAGTGTTGTGTATGAAGTATCTTTATTTATGGATAAAAAGATAATAGTTGTTGTGGGTTTTCTGTAATTCTATGTTAATGCCGACGCTGGACATCTGATGGTGGTTACAGGAGGACAAAAATGTAAAGCTATTATATTTCTGATTTGAAAAAAAAAATTGCGCGATCGCGTAATGCTGAAAAC
>JAWQFJ010002319.1:25842-28342 GCA_034096865.1 Theodoxus fluviatilis
TGTCAGAGTTGCTCCCGATCTCACAGAGAAGCAGAAGGCTCAGTTATGCCAGGTGCTGGAAAGGTATCCGGCTACCCTGACGGACCTGCCTGGTCATTCCAAAGCTATGGAGCACGTGATCTCGCTGAAGGAGGATAGAGTGGTACACCAAAGGCCATATCCCCTTCCATTCCAGTCCGAGAAACTAGTGGCTCGGGAGGTAGACAAAATGCTACGCCTGGGTGTCATCGAACCCTCTCATTCCCCCTACAGTTCACCTGTAGTTCTGATCGTCAAAAAGGATGGTTCAGTGCGATTCTGCATTGACTTCCGGGCGCTGAACCAACTCACGGTTTTTGACGCTGAACCCATCCCCGATCCCGAAGAAATCTTTGCCAATCTTCAGGGCAAAAGGTTTTTTACCAAGCTGGATTTGGCCAAGGGATATTGGCAGATCCCCATTGCTAGGGGGGATAGGGAAAAAACCGCCTTCAAAACCCCACAAGGGCTCTTCCACTTCACCCGTATGCCGTTTGGGTTGGTGACGGCACCGAGCACCTTTGCTAGGATGATGCGGCGATTGAGGCTTCAGGAGGTGGGGGCCGTCAGTTTCTTTGACGACATTCTGGTGGCCTCAGCCACCTGGGATCAACATCTCGCGGACGTGGATGAGGTCCTACGCAGACTGACCACCCAGGGGTTGACGGCCCGCCCCACTAAGATGGAGGCAGGGTGCAGGCAGCTGGAATTTCTGGGTCATCTCCTGACTGGCACGGAGATGCGACCTCTTCAACATCACGTGTCGAGGATCTTGCAGTTGGTAGCTCCAGCCACCAAAAGGCAGGTACTCTCCTTTCTGGGAGTCTGTGGGTACTACCGCCGGTACGTGCCCAATTACTCAGAGGTGGTGGCTCCCTTGACAGAGCTTACCCGAAAGGGCCGGCCAAATAGAGTCGTCTGGACTGCTGAGTGCCAGCGCTCTTTCGACCAGGTCAAAGGGATTCTGTCCCGGCAACCACTGGTTGCCGTTCCCGATTTCGCCAAGGAATTTGTCCTCAGAACCGACGCCTCGGACGTGGGGTTAGGAGCGGTTCTTCTTCAGGTGGGGGAAGACAGGGAGTTCCATCCGATTTGCTACGCCAGTCGGAAACTCTTGGACCGGGAGCGAAGGTACTCCACCATCGAACGTGAATGCCTCGCCATCACTTGGGCCGTAGACAAATTCAGCAGGTACCTGCTGGGGCGGGAATTCCTGTTGCAGACGGACCATCGTCCTCTTCTTCACCTACACCGTAGCAAGTCGACCAATGCGCGGCTGATGCGATGGTCACTGGCCCTACAGGAATACAGATTCCATCTCCTACCCATTGAGGGCAGCAGGAATTATGAGGCGGATATGCTGTCTCGGATTATGCGGGAATGAAGCTACACAAGTTGCAGGAACTTGTTCGGCTTGATGGGGGGGTGGTTGTTACGAATCGAATGTGGCGAATGGTGGTGTGCACGTGGTTAGGTTCTGACTGTGATTATTTTTAGCATGAGTGGGTGACGTACTGACTGAGGAGTGTTCACGGGTGAGCGAATGATCTGATTGATTGTATATTTGCCGAGTGAAAGCTGGATACGACACTCGAGCGAATGAACCCCAGGGTGACGGGGTTCGTTGGTATGGTCCAAGTCCCAGAGACGCTGACGAAGGCTCGGAGCTTGACTGGCGGGGGCCGGTGCAAGGAATATCGGCGGGGGCCCTGTGAGCGCGTGAGCGGCGGAAGTCTGAGTGCCGGCGGGGGCCGCACGTCAGCACCCGTGAGCCCTGGTGTGGGACGGGCAGTGGAGTTTGTTTGTGCTGAATACACCCCGTTGGAACTCTGTGCTGGCGTTTTGTGTTTCTTGTTTATTTTCATTGGTACGGGCTAGGCAAACCGGAGGCCCAGTTAGCCTGTCCGTAACAGAGAGAGAGAGAGAGAGAGAGAGAGAGAGAGAGAGAGAGATAATATAATGAAAATTTAACCAATGATTTAATGAGGAGGAGGACGATGACGACGATAATAATGGACTGTGCTTTCCAAAACGTAAACTGAAGAACGCCAACTATCAGATCGATTAGCGTTAACTCCCTCTACATCCCCCTTCAATCCGTTCTTTTGGGAGGGAGTTGTGTACATTTGCGAAATGCCTACATGAATGAAGACAAAGAAAGTTATCGACAGCGCTTCCACAATGGAGAGCGACTGATGCCAGCAAAAGTAGTCAACTCCTTCCCAGTACAGAGGCTTCCCAAAATTCTCTTCTTCAAAATCAGTAGTTTTCTGTGTAATGTGTCTGTAGGCCTATACCTGTACCTGCGTGCTGGTCCGCACGTCACTTTCAGGCAAATAGCGTCACTTCAAGTGAGTTTATTCCTCCAAAACGGAAAAACTAGCGAGGAACGTGCTGCCAGGAATGTAAACTTAGCTGGAGTATACCCTTCAGACAGCTTTGAAATCTGCATGAAAAAAGGAAGCATAAACCAGTTCTGCCG
>JAWQFJ010002319.1:33342-50842 GCA_034096865.1 Theodoxus fluviatilis
ATAAGGATTGAAGATTCTTTTGGAGGCTTCATTTCTAGCCATAAACACTCTATCTGTGAAGATTCAAGATCCGTACGGCGAGAAATATTCCCATGAATGGAATGGTGAATGTATACTGCTATACCAGTTTGGCCTTCGCTTTTAGCGTCTTTTCGGATGATGTTATATCCATTAATTTCTACTGCTGTGTCAGGGATGTAGGGTTTGAGTCTTGTTTCTGATAGACCAAAAACATAGCAATCATACTGGTGTAAAAGAGCACATATGTCTGTGACTTTGTTCGGAAGATGATACACGTTTAGGTGGCCTAGTGATATACCAGACTGCATTATGAAAGGCAGGAAAGATACAAGAAAGCAACGTAAAGAAAATAATCACGTAAATGAATGCGAGTAAATATATAGATATAAACAGATAATCGATATACAATTACCAAAGCGCAAATAGACACAGTAATTAATACAAATACAAACAATAATAATAATAATAATAATAATAATAATAATAATAATAATAATAATAATAATAATAATAATAATAATAATAATATATGTATATAAGACAATAAAGCTTTGCTAATATCAAACATGATATCAACAAATGAGTATAAATGATCCTATAATATGGTATACAAGGATCATTTACAATGACCATTCAAAGATTATCTCAAACTGCAAGTCGTATTAAGACAATGGAGCTGGTCAGTCAAGGAGAAGAAAGAAACCTCTCGGTTTGGGGACGTGTGGACGAAAATTTGACATTACGACATCGTATATGCTGGATAAGTGTTGGGATACCTCCAGTTTATAGGAGGCAAGGGTGGAAGTGATCTGAACTATGAAAAATGTGGTAATTCATATTTATTGGGCGAAAGGAAAACGTTGTTTCCAAAAGGTGCCATTTCAGGAGGTGGGAACATTGGATAAGGAATGTTTCCATGGTGAGCCTAAGTAAAGATTTGAGGAGAAGCATGGTAGGTGAAGGTTCTATTTTCTTGAGTCTGGTGCAGGTGCAGAGATCTGTGGAGAGGCTGATGTGCAGATCTGGGGGGGAGGCGGATGAGAGAGAGAGAGAGGGGGGGGGAGAGGGAGGGAGGGAGAGGGGAGGTTGGAGGGAGGGAGGGAGAGGAGGGGGGGGGGGGAGGGAGGGAGGGGGAGAGGGAGAGAGAGAGAAAACGGATTGGCAAAGAGACAGACAACCAACCTAAAAATGGAAAGGTAGACCGGCCTCACCCCCCCAACCGGTCACCCCCAATCACATTCACCAAACATCAACGCGTGATGAGATTAGCGAGCTCGGACCCGTAAGACCTCGTGCATCACGAAGCACACATTGGAGCCAAGTTGTCTCCCTTTGCCCTCAACAGTCCCATGACTATAAAGTTCCAGAGGGAATATCTCCAGAACTGTCGGAGGTACGCCTTCCAAAACGCGACGACTACCACCATCAAGTCACGGGGGAGCAACATGCCAAATTTCACAGAGAACCTTGCATGGGCGGCCGAACGCATAGAGGGGATGGATACACAGACACAAAACCGTTTAGGTTTTATATATATAGATAAAAATGAATATGCAAATAATTAAACAATAATATATTCGTCCACAAACTCACTCTTACTTACAAATCACAAACACAGAGGCAGGCACACGCGCTCACATGCACACACGCACACACACAGACACGCACACACACACACACACACACACACACACACACACACGCACGCACACACACACACACACACACACACGCAGACACACTTACTTACCGGAGATGAAGACAGCCACCCCCTGACAGACTAGAGTGGTGTCCGAGTTGCAACAGAGCACACAGCACAGAGCGAAGGAGAGAATCAGGCCAAGCACTGCTCCTGATCCTGCCACCCAGCGTGAAATCTCGAACCAGCCTGCAACACAGAAGCGCAACAATATATTTTCCATTTGAAACGATGATGATTACGACGATGATGATGATAATGATGATGGAGAATGAAGTCTTACTGCCTATCAACCTATGCGTAGGCCATGTAAGGCAGTTGATCACGAATATGCTTAAAAACTGGTAGAGTAAGAACAAGTCACCATTTCCCTATTCATTCGCCTCTTAGGAATCGCGTAAGAAAATGCGGTGGGTCATTTTCTACCCCACCCTCCCACCCCACAGAAGGAACGATGATGATAAAAACGATGATGACGACGACGATAATGGGGGGGGGGGGGGGGGGGAGGAGGAGGAGGAGGAGGAGGAGGAGGAGCAAGAGGAGGGGAGAAGTGGAAGAGGCGAAGAGAGGAGCACGAGGAGAGGAGCACGAGGAGAGGAGAGGAGAGGGGAGGGGAGGGGAGGGGAGGGGAGGGGAGGGGAGGGGAGGGGAGGGGAGGGAGGGGAGGGGAGGGGAGGGGAGGGGAGGGGAGGGGAGAAGAGAGAGAGAAGAGGGGAGGGAGGAGAGGGGGGAGGGGAGGGGGGAGAGAGGAGGGGGAGGGGAGGGGGGAGAGAGGAGAGGGGAGATGGGAGAGGGGAGGGGGGCGAGGAGAGAGAGCATACTGTTTAGTTCTGAGTCCGTATGCATGTGTATTTGCTTGAGCGTCATTCTGCTTGTCTGTCTGCCTGTCGCGTATTCGATCATCCATTCGATTTTTCATCCACCCATCCCTTCCTCCCTCCCTCCCTCTATCCATTTATTAATGCATTTTCTTGTTAGCTGTTTCATTGAATCGTTAATTCGTGTATTCTTTTATACATACATTCATTCAAACACTCCTTCATTCATGTACTTTCTGAGAGAGAGAGAGAGAGAGAGAGAGAGAGAGAGAGAGAGAGAGAGAGACAGGCAGGCATACAGACACACAGACAGACACACACACAGTCACACACACATACACACACGCACGCACGCACGCACGCGCACGCGCGCGCGCACGCACACACACACAGATTGACGAAAAGAAAATCATAGCTGCATTACGAATATATATACAAATTTAGCATCATTGCACAATACAACGCGATATATTTAAAGACTAGATTATTTAAGGTGCGGACGCTTGCTCCGAGACCTTGAGTCAACAACCGTTTGCACTGTGAAGGCGAAAGGACATGCTGATGCGACGTTGAGTGGGACACCTCATCGCGGAAGTCTCTCCTCTGCCTGTGACTAATAATTTCGTGTTCTCAAGGCGTATTGCAGACAGGAAAGCTCTCTCAAGAGCTCGGCTCGCCCTGGACGGTTGAGTCAGTCTGGTCACGAGGGGACTGTCTCCTTTCAGTGTATGTCTTCTGCATTCTCCGTCCGTTTGATGAGCGTGGGCAGCGCTTACCCCAGACATGCATCAGAGCTCGAGGAAGGTTTGGCCCATTCAGCGTGGCTGAGACTAGTGGATATCTCCGTGTTCAGAATGGGTTTGGCCTGGTCCCCACAGTAGCCCTTGTCTTGGTTCTTGTCATTGAGCCCACTCGCACGTCGAAATTCCCGTGAGCAAGTTGATGTGAGCGCGTGGGGATGGGAAGACAGAGACAATGTGATAGTGGGGTGGATGTTTAATTCGGCACGGAAGAAATTGTTCCAAGCAATTCATCCCATTCCAAAACCTCTTGGGCCCCCACCAACCCACCCTTCGCCCATCCCCTTCCCCGACCCAAATAAATGGTCGCGGGGATCTTTCTACCTTTTCAAAACCACCTCCATATGATGCATGTCCATTTTAATTGTATAAGCCGCTCAAGCTTTGGTCTTCTCCAAAATCAAGGAAACTAACATTGTTGCGCAGCATTCTCATAACCATTTCCACAATCTAAGACAAAGCTTAAAAAGAAATACATCGCTCTCACGACGAGGACAGATGTAGATACCTTAGTTTTCCTACAAATTAACAATACTAAAGAAGGCAAAAATTTTCATTTTTAACACCTTCTGCACAAGAGCACAAAGATTCTTTAGTGGAGATTTGTCTTATTTTCTACTTTTGTAATGAATATTCATCAACTCTCGCCTTGCTCTCTTCGGCCTCTCACGTCGCAACTCAAGTAATCGTGAACCCGTAATCACGAGTGAATTTCAAGTGTCAATGCGTTCCAATCTGTTGACATTGGAAATGAAGCAATGAATGAACGAATAAATGAATAGATAAACGAACGAACGAATGAGTGAATAGATGAATGAATGCATGCAGCTTTAAAGCCTACCACCCTTCGTATAGGCTGTGTAAAGCCATTGACTTAAAAATCACTAAAGCTGCATGTTAGAGGAAGAACAAGTTATGTCTGGATTTCCCGAGTATCTCGCCTTTTTCGAATGGCGTAGGGAGATTAGTAGTTCTACAGTATTCTTGCCCTCAACTCAGGGGAACACTGGAAAGGAAGAAGGAAAGGCTCCTAAATAAGAGTTGGCCAGCCCAGAAGATCTGAACTGTCAACATGAATGGACATATTAAGAGACGATATCTCCGCGAAGAAAGTCAAAATAGACGGGGACCAGCGGCGCAGCCTAGATCAACAAGAGACCACGAGAGATGCACTGCTGGTGGAAAAGATCGATTGACTCTCAGACGATATGCGTCAGGTCCACGCAAAGATCATTGAAGTGTACGGACAATCTTCGATCTGCAAGAAATGAAAACGTAGAGAGGAAGCGAGAGAACTGAAGAACATAAATGGATTAATGGATGGAGGAATGGATGGATGGACGGGCGGACGGATGAATGGATGGATGAATGAATGGATGAATGAATGGATGGATGAACGGATGGATATATGGATGGATGATGCATGCATGGATAGATGATGGGAGGGTGGGTGGATGGATGGATGGATGCATGCATACATGGATGCATGGATGGATGAATGGATGGACGGACCAATGGATGGATAGATGATTGATGGATGGACGTATGAATGGAAGGATGGATGATTGATGAATGCATAGATGGATAGATGGTTGGATGGATAAATGGATGGATGGATAAATGGATGGACGAAAGGAAGGATGGATGGATGCATGGTTGGATGCATGGATGGATATGGTTTCACGGCCTCTTAGCCCTTGCAGGCTACATAAGACTTTTATGACAACAACATCACAAAAGACGGTTTGAAAAAGAGCAAGTCAAACCTCAATTTCCCTGGATACTTTCCTTTGCGAATCGCGTAGAGAGACGCAGTGGTCTGTTTTTACCCTCAGCCCTCATGGGGTCCTATTCAATGGAGATACTGGGTCAAGATCGAAGAGGCAAAGTGCCTTTGGTCGAGTTGAAAGGTCAAAAAAGCAGTCGCCACATGAAGTTGCAACGCGTGCGGTCCGGGAGGGGTTTGAAGAACCTAGCACAACAGGAAAGTATCCCACACAGAGGGAAGAGCAAGGCAATGCACAGTGGCGGCCAGACCAAGCCAATAAATGCATGAATGCATGCATGCATGAATGAATAGATGAATAGCATTTTTAGAGCTCTCAGCCGATGCAAGCTATGTAAGACCATTGACTACGAATTCACCAGAACTCGCCCGAGAAAGAGCAACTCGCGTATCAACTTTCCTAGTTATTTGCCATTTACAAATCGAGCAGGGAGACGCGGTGAGTTTGTTTTTACCACCAATCCACATTAGCTTACAGTCACATCCACGAACCGCAAGGCGTTGCAAAGAGAACAGCCCAAGCTGTCTTCGGGGGACATAATTTATGCAGTAGCACAGACATCTCGCCCAAGGAGAAGGACCAAGAGGAGGACCGACCGACCGACCGACCCCCCCCCCCCCCCCCCCCGACAGACAGACAGACAGACAGACGGACGGACGGACGGACGGACGGAGGGAACGAGAGAGAGAGAGAGAGAGAGAGAGAGAGAGAGAGAAACTATTTTAATTGTTAGGCCACCAGCCTATCACAATCTAATTGTTCGAACATCTTAACGGTTGTTTTTAAGGCCTCTCGTCTTCTTCTGAAGGCATAATATAGATACATCGCAACTGACTTCATGAGATGGACATCATCTGTACGTACGTAATAAGTCAGTGATACCTACGCGATAATCTCTGTAAAAACAAATCTTCTTCTGAAGGCATAAAATAGATACATCGCAACTGACTTCATGAGATGGACATCATCTGTACGTACGTAATAAGTCAGTGATACCTACGCGATAATCTCTGTCAAACAAATCATAAATATACGTCTGTCTGAAGTCTTCCTGGGCGGGACACCAGAGCAAGAAATGTAGTTCTTCCTCATCCTTTTCCTTGAAAAGGAGAGAGAGAGAGAGAGAGAGAGAGAGAGAGAGAGAGAGAGAGAGAGAGAGAGAGAGAGAGAGAGAGAGAGAGAGAGAGAGAGAGAATGAGATAGGAAAAAAAATACCTCATTAACATAATATCCACACAATGTGGATTGTTTTTTTTCTTACACTCTCAATGCGTTCGAACCCCATGACACAATGCAAAAACACGAGCCGCTTTCCACAGGCAACACTTGTCCTTTACAAGGGTACTCAAACAGAAAAAAATTCGTGACGAGGTTAAAGGAAGACAATGCAGCTTGTTCACAACAAGCAGCTCAAACACGTTCAACAAAGACCTTGATTATTCAACAGTCCCTGTTATCTCTACCGTGGTGGGCGCAGCTGTTGCACTCCTCTGTACAGCAAACACTTGTAAAGTAAACATGTAAGAATTGTCAGAGTTAACAGAGAAGTTATTGAGATCCTCGAAATATTCGTCTGTATATGTAATATAAGAAAACTAACGAAGTACTATTTTTTAAGAGAATAAAAATACTATAGCGTCATCTTTCCGATTTAAAAAAAAGATTATGCAGAGAGAGAGAGAGAGAGAGAGAGAGAGAGAGAGAGAGAGAGAGAGAGAGAGAGAGAGAGAGGAGGGGGGGGGGGGGCGGCAAAGACAAAGACAGACATAGACAAAAGGACAGAGATAAAGACAGAGAACAGAGACAGACGGACAGATGCAGAGACAAAGACAGTGATACATAAAGATATACACAAACAAGAAGGGCAAAGCCCATACGACTCACATGCTTGACCTTGACCTTGACATTCAGTGACCTTCAAGGTCAAGGTCAAACAACTAAACCTAGCAATGACATCATACACTAAGAAATGATTTACACATTTTTTCCTACCAAAAATACACGTGACCTTGACCCAAGGTCAAGGTCATGCAACACAAAGCTCTTAATTCAAGACATAGAAAGCACAATGGTGCTTATTGGCACTTTCTACCATGAGATATGGTCAATTTTAGTGGTTCACTACCACATTTTGGTCACATTTCATAAGGGTCAAAGTGACCTTGACCTTGATGATATGTGACCAAATGTGTCTCATGATGAAAGTATAACATATGCCCCATATAATTATTAAGTTTGAAACAGTTATCTGCCATAGTTCAGGGTCAAGGTCACTTCAAAATATGTATACAATCCAACTTTGAAGAGCTCCTGTGACCTTGACCTTGAAGCAAGGTCAAACAAACTGGTATCAAAAGATAGGGCTTGCTTTGACCTATATACCACTTGTAGCTAAGGTCGCCATTCTTAATAACGTGGGAGAAAATTGGGAAAATGTGAAAAATGACTGTTTTTGAGACCACATTTATGGCTCCTGTGACCTTGACCTTGAAGCAAGGTCAAGTCACTATGTATTTTTTTTGAGACCTTGTCATTATACACCATCATGCCACATTTGGTGTTGATAGACTTAATAGTCTCCGAGAAAAATCCAACGTTTAAGTTTTTTACGCCCGGACGCCCGGACGGACGCCCGGACGCCCGGACGGACGGACGGACGGACGACACGGCTCTGTACATAGACTCACTTTTGCTTCGCATGTGAGTCTAAAACACATACGTACAAACACGTTCACATCCACACAAAGAACAGTCGCTTGGGGACGTTGAAACGCATGCCATGATGGAGAGAGGCTGCGATGAAAGCAAACCCGTAGGAAATGACGTTTGAGAAAAGGAAACAGGGCTGATGTGGTCGTCAGGTAACCATGGCAATGGAATGTGACAGCATAACACATGGAGATGGTACCACGGCCAATCCAGAGGAGATAAGGGAGGCAGTTGGGAGCTTTTAACGCCCAGTGCCCATTCTCGGATCCAGTTTTTGAGAGCAGTCTCGAGGGTCAAGGGTTTTCTTTACCACGTTATATCGGATGACTTCCCCTACACATTCAGGGCATTCTTCAGCAGCACTTGTTTCTATCAAGTGGTAGATTCCTCCTTCCAACTAAATGCTCAGCACTTCACCGTTTCTTCTTCCCAATGAATGAACAAAGAATAAATTACAAAATCAACCAGTTAAGTTCGTTTCAAATAGCATGCAAGCTTTGTTGTGCGGTCTGAATTTATCTAGGTCCCGACTACATAAAATTGAAATTGAAATTGAATTTTTTATTTGATAGGCCAGAGGCCCTTTCAAAGGAGAGTGACATTTTTCATTGACAGTGCTTCTCTTCGTCTTAATATGCTTCGCAACAGTGAGGCTACACCTTTTATTATGTATGCATCTGTTGATGACACTAAACAAGCAAAAGTGTGTCTATCTGGGGGGTTGGTGTGATTTTGTAAATATTTTGTTCTCAAATCTTCATACACTGGACATTGCAACAGCACGTGTATTTCGTCCTCTTCCTCTTCTCCACAGCATGGACATGTACAGTCACGAATCTCATTAAATCTGTTCCTGTGAGTATAGATAGTACCGCATCCAAATCTAAACTGAATATAAATATATATGGGAAGTGTTTCAGATCACATATCCTAAGGTAAGGTTCCAAATATACATCAATCTTAAACATTCTGTAGGTGAGAAATCGGGGACTACCTGCTATCTTTTCCATCCAACTAACTCTTTCAAATTGAGTAAAAATGCTATCGAATCTCGTACACACTGCTGAGACCATATTTCATAAAAACCACAAGTGGCCAAAGAATGTCTTATCTTACTTACCCAATGTGCACCATCTCTTTGTAACATCATTTCATACACTTTACGAGGATACCTCTCTTTCGACATCAGTAGAATCTTGAGCCAATATTTGATAGCACGGATTGTGGCATTGATGTACACAGGGTAGCGTCCAGTTTCTCCATATATCAATGTATTTGGTGAACGGGATCATACATTCAGGTAACGTTTCAAACAGAAAAGATGTACATTCTCAATGGATTTACACTCATTCACTCCCCATATTTCTGAACCATACAATAGCATTTGTTGAACCTGACAGTAAATTTTTTTTGAAGAACAACTCAGGTACAACATTGTCAACCTTACACAACGACCGAAATATCTGGATTGCTGCTACTTTTCCTTTTGCAGCCAGATCTGACAGGCTTGAGTTTGCGCATAGTTTAGTCGAGAAGCACATTCCAAGCGACTACATAAGAACTATGTAGGAGTTAAACCAAAGATCATATTTATCCTGTATATAGGACCTTTGGTTAAACTGCGTTCGGTTCGCTCGAGGCTTATCCATAGACCCCTAAATCTTAACAGGTTGCAGCTTTTAATTGGCAAGGCTAGGCAGTCGATAGTAGCAGCACCCCTGCAATTGCTACATTCTTGCGCTGCTTGTTTTCTAGGCCTACGAGTCTTTTCCTGTTCGACAGGATTCTGCAAAGGCCTGATCCAAAGACATGTGTCTGTAGGGGTGAAAGTGATACACACGAGGGAATGCGTAGCACGATTCATAATGGACACATACCAGACACATAGCTGTAACACGGAATGGACACACGCCACGATCTGGCCACTGGAGAGCGAGTATTGCGAGAGGATGTACGTTCGTAAGGTTTAAAGAGGGCAGCACACTTTAAGTCACAGGGACCCGCGATCTCGTGCATGCAATCTCCATGGCAACTCTATTGATAAGTGCTTCCTTCTTGAATCATGCATCCCATGCCCAAACGCATGAATCATAGCACACAAACAGTGAGCCCACGATGTGTGTCGCACAAAGCAGCTGCCGCACCTGAACTCATTCATTCTCTGGCTGAGGGGGTGGGGGTGGGGGCTCAGTGCAACACGTGCCGTTGGGGGGTGTCGAAAATTTGATGGCAACTCACTGACCACTTGGGCGTTGGTCCTTGTATGAATAAATGAACGAATCAATCAATCAAGGACAGAGGGAATGCATGTTTGAATGAAATTTTACGGCCTATTGAAGTTTGTAGGCTATGTAAAAACCATTGATCACGAAAAACTAGTACTAGAGTTGGTGATGAGTAAGAGCAAGTCAAGTCTCGATTTCCCTGGCGAATCGCCCTTTACGGATCACATAGAAGGGGGCGCGGTGGGTCTATTCTTACCCCCAGTCAGCAGGGGGAGGGGGGGGGGGGGCTTTGTATGAAAACCCACATGAGTGCAGTTTCTACTGTATCCTGCAATTGCAACATTATTCATTTGATAAGTTTCTATAGATATTATTCAAGCAAATAAATCGATGAACAAAACTTTTACTCCCAATTACAATTCAATTCGCTTAACCATTATATTCTTGCAACCTGTTGCACGCTCAGAATGTGTTTCGGTAATAGCGTTTTTTATATGTGCAGGAGGAGCTATGCAGTGCATGATACAGAGGACTAAAACCCAATGGCAATGAGCATCCGACTCGCAAAGTTGTATCTTCTCTTCTAGTAAAATTCTCTTAAACCGTCGGGATGCAGGAGTCATCAATTCATGCAAATGATAGATTTGTGATCAGTTTGCCGTAGAATGTGAATATTGACGAATACAAATCAGACGGGTAAAATCATCAATCAATCACGGGTGGCAGAGCACATCGGAATAGGAGATGGTCCTGCACAGTTTAGCTGCCTACTTCCCAGGGCGCGTTAAGTGGGCTAATGGGTCACTTTGGATATTACTTCCTGCTTGATAATGTACGGTGCTGTCCCGTAGGCATTCTGAGGTCATGGGATTGGCCCCAAACCAAAAAAAACCCAGAAGAAAATAATAGTTGTGTATGGTAGCATGGAAAAAGGGGGGGGGGGGGGGGGTCGGTAGGTCGGCTTAATCATTTTTTAAAATTAAAAATGTGTTTCTTAGAAGAAGCCAGATTGAACACGAATAAAGTTTCTCTTTCGCTGAAAACGCTTTATTAAACGTAAATAGTGGATTCCCCGAGTGCTTGTAGGACAGAGAAGATGGGTCAGCATGCAGTTTGTTGTTGTTGTTGTTGTTGTTGTTCTTCTTCTTCTTCTTCTTCTTCTTCTTCTTCTTCTTCTTCTTCATTGCATGATCGGGAAAAAATTATACGGTCGGCAGGAAGAAAATAGGGTCGGTCGGGTTTCCGTAACCACAAATCTTTTTTTCTTTGGCCTAAACTACAGCTGTACCTCCCTCTACAGCACTCGGATATTATCTGGAATACTACTGATTCGGTTCCTGCCTGAAGTCCAGAGACTTTTTTCGGTCTGTCTTCTTCAGAATAAAGGTTCGTATAAGAAATTACAGATGCCTCCACGTAGATACCTTGTACAAAATGCCGCTTGTACACTATTCTTCCATGCAATTTTGTATTCCACTACCACATGCAAGGCTTCATCATTAGGCCAGCGTGGTGAGAAATGGTATGCAATAGACTTGTACCTTATCATGGGTGAGTCACAGACGGCTCTGTTCAATCTACAATTTTCAAACAACCGTTCTCAGATGATGATGATGATGATGATGATGATGATGATGATGATGATGAACATAGTCCTACGGCCTATCACCCTTTGCAGGCTGTGTAATTTCTGTAAAGCCATAGATCATGAAAAGCACGAGAGCTGGGTGTATGTAGTAAGAGCGCGTCAGTCTCGTTTCCCCAGTTATTTGCCTCGTAAAAATAACGGGGGTTCGTTCCCATAGCAACGATGGCGTAAAAGCATTCATCAGTCTACAATGCCACCAGTGCCTATCGGTTGCCTTATTCGGCTGATCGTTGTGTAGTGTGATAAAGCTTCATGTGTTCAGTAGTTTACCTGCAGCCTTCCGTTGAGGTAAGAGTGCCATAGCTGAATGATGTATTAACGCTTTTGTAAGTTATGATAAGGAATACAGCGACGATGGAAGAGAAGTTGGCGAGCGCATTAGTGAATAAAATTATGACGACGACAACGACGACAATTTTAATAACAGCAATAGTGATATTGTTGGTTGTGATGGTGGTGACGACGATGACGAAAACGATGATGATGATGATGATGATGATGATGATGATGATGATGATGGCGACGACGAAAACGATGATTATGATGCGATGATGATGATGATGACAACGTTGATCTGCACCATCAAGAACACACTGCACTTTAAATAACATATTACTCAGTGATCGTATTCATTGCTTTCCAAAGAACAAGTCCGTTAAAGTCTCTCTCTCTCTCTCTCTCTCTCTCTCTCTCTCTCTGAGCAGTGGGTGTCACTCATACAGTCATAGTAGTACCTCCTGCCCCATTGTCTCGCTCCTCTGGGCCCACCGAAAGGTTACATTCCCATTCGCTGTGGCGTGGACGAGAGCAACATGAGACTTCGGACAGTTACCTTGGTAGTTTTGACATTACACAGGAGAATGGTTGTTGTCAGTACGAAATAATCACAGGACACATATGCACAGATGCCAGATCATGAACACCATGATACTTTTTTACTCTTTACAAACGCTCTTGTAACCTCTTCGTAAGTATTCACTCGAAGATGCGGAAAAGGTGTTAGCAAGCTTCGTGCGCGATGATGACACATGGTATTTGTGTTCTAGACACCAGTGCATCCAGACATTTAGACGTTGCAGACTCACATGAAACTGAAAGCTGAATACGACTATAAATCAACACTACATGTGACATAAGTTATTCTTCTTCTTGCTCATCCTTCAGAGACAAAGAAGATTATGACTTCATCCGATGTCGATATTTCAGGTTTGATGGGTCTGCAGGTGGCTGATAAGGACTATTCGGGGGCCCTAAAGACACTCTCACATGTTGGGTACTTATGGGAGTAATGAGACTGAAGAGATGCTGTCCGCAAGCCGGCAGTCAGCCTGCCACACCAGGAGGGGCATCTCGTGCGAGCGGCGAGTCGTCCGCGTTGATCGCCATGGCTATGATGAGGCTTTTCAGGCAGTCCTTGAGACGCGTTTATTCTGTCCCCCCGGCAGCTTGCTTTCTCTCGCAGAGCTCCTCATACAACAGCTAAAACTCACTCCAGTAGAGGTCGACCCCATAACCTGAGCTGCCTGTGGGCAGGATGGCGACTGCAGCTTGAGTGTACTGTGCACTTCCAATATCGTCACTTCCCCAAATCACCAGCACTTGGAATGGTGATAAATGGACGGATGTGTCATGACTTGCACTTGATGATATTGAGGGAGGGCTGCACAGATCGTCATCCTTACTCTCTCTTCCCTGCCTTTGCTATGTCCAGGGGCTTGGTAATTGTCATGACAACTGGAGACAGGTCGGAATACGGTGGGGATGGCTAAGGCATCCTATATAAACGAGGCACTCTCATTATGGCTTTACTTTAAATACAATTATACGCAAGGCATATGCCTGACGATGGCGCTGCAATACGGTACATTATTGTATTTCAAACCGATAGATTTGTTTAAAGCACTTCTGTCAAAAATGTATACTGTTAAAAAAAGACAGCAATAATGAATCCTTTTTAAAATTTCTCTATATCACCCTAGCTTTCATCAGTCTAAACACTCAACGTTCTTGCAAAAATCATAATTCATTAATTCACTCGGTGAATTTCGCCCCCTGGTCCGTGAATCAATTAACAAGTCGATCGATCATCCGATCAACGAGTCAATCCATCAATCACTTGCACGCGTGTGTGGCGATTCACAGATCCCCATACACATGGCAAACGCGATGCAAGTTTGTTGGCAATTCATGCTTCCGAGGTGTGGAGCTTTAACGTCAATCAGCAACTCCCAGGGAAAGACTTTCAAATCTAGGCGGCGTGTCCGGGGGCGCGTTGCTAAAACTAGGAACCTTGCAAGATCTTGCGAGGAAGAAGCCGGTGTCAACATGTGTACACATGATGAAAGTGGATACAAAGATAGTCCAATGTTTGACATGTGTTGACACCAGCCTATCATTTGCCAACTAGGTAGGCTAAGCAACGCACCCCTGATTTATGCACTCTTCCATCGGTTTGTGAAGATTGGTACGCAGGTGCAATGGCATGCTATGATCAGGAGTGTTTGAAGTACAGGCAGTTTGGAATGTTCGCCCCCTCCACACACACACACACACACACACACACACACACACACACACACACACACACACAAACACACACACACACACACACACACACACACACACACACACACACACACACAACACACACACACACACACACACACACACACACAACACACACAAACACACACACAAACACACACAAACGCAAACACACAAACACACACACAAACACACATACAAACGCACACACAAACACACACACAAACACACATACAAACACACATACACACACACACAAACACACACACACACACACACACACACACACACACACACACACACACACACACACACACACACACACAAACACAAACACACAAAAACACAAACAAAAACACACACACAAACAAACACACAAACACACACACACAAGCACACACACACACACACACACACACACACACACACACACACACACACACAAGCACACACACACACACACACACACACACACACACACACACAGCACCCAGCTTCCATCCCCTGCCGGTCTTCCCGCGAATTATCCCAAATGATACAATGATCAGGCTACACCTCAAACAGGTGATCTGGCCGACCTACCAATCACAAGCTTCCTACTAAACTGCCTTGTCTTGTATCCTCAAATTCGAGTCTTACGAAGTCAGGTCATAGATTCGACCCCCTCTTTTTGCATACTTATCTTGCCTATGACAACGACTTTGCTGTATCCTCTTCTCCACCCTCCTACCTCCCACTCTCATCCCCTTCCTTTGTCTCTTTCTGTCTTTTAAGTCTGTTGGTATGCCATATGCACGAACATTCTCCATGAAAATCCCTCAGGAGCACCGTTTTCTCAGATTACGAAAGCGAAATATACCCAGCACGCACAACTCCCCACCCAGGAGTAAAAACCGGGTGTCTGCAGAATCTTCACATTGTTGAAGGCGGCAGACTGAAGAAAGAAGAAGAAAAAGAACAAAACAAGTCCATTCCTAGAAAGGACTTTAGGAGGCCCATGGGTTGGCGGATTCCATCATTCCATCGTGACTAAGATTTTCCTGAGGCAAAAAATATATATGTACCTTCGTGCATGCATGGGTATATATGTTTGCACGTATGTGTATGTGCATGTGTGTGAGTACGTGTTTGCGCGTTTATGCGTATGGCAGACAGACAACTGACCAACAACGGACGAAGTACGGACGAATAGGCAAAGATAAAAAGGCAGACACAGGCATACACAATGACACAGCAGACACGGAGACATAAATACAGGCAGACATACTGACACAGAGGCACACACACACAGACATAGAAGCAGACAGACACTCAAAATATGCACATCAACTGACACAGATGCTCAGACACAGACACAGGCACAGACACACACAGACACAGACACATACACTCTCTCTCTCTTTCTCTCTCTCTCTCTCTCTCTCTCTCTCTCTCTCTCACACACACACACACACACACACACACACACACACACACACACACACACACACACACATTATGTGGCTTTCTGTTTAAGAAGAAGAGCAATATAATATTTCAGGAACTCGGCCACGGCAGCCCTAGAAAGCAACTGTTGCAATCCAAGAAATAGCTAGAATACACTCGATCCATACTAGCCTCTGTACTGGACCAGACGGAGAAAAACTCCCACACATTCAAACGATGACTGCCAAAGCGAATAAATGAATAAATGAATGAAATGATTGAATGAATGAATGAATGAATGAATGAATGAATGAATGAATGAATGAATGAATGAATGAATGAATGAGGTCTTAAAATTACGGCTTATGAGCCGTTATAGGCTACATAAGGCCATTGATCACGAAATCACTGGAACCAGTTAAGAGTGAGAGCAAGTCAGGTCTCACTTTCCACTGTTATTCGCCTTTAATGAATCGCATAGGGAGACGCGGTGGTCTATTTTTACCTCCAACCCACACGGTGATCGAGAAGCCAAAGCCAGATTTTTGTGCCGGGACATCAAGCTTTTTAATGGTGGGCGTGGCAGCTGCGTGATATCCTTGACAGAGGAGAGATGACAGACTGCTTTTTCGTACAAATGCTTACAGAGAAGGGCAACACAATCTATCCAGTGATCTGAACGGAAAACCTACCTACATATATTTGTGAGGTACTAATCAAGAGTAGCAAACAAAAAGACGAAAACAATATATGCATATCTTAAAATTGTCTTCGGTAGCATGAAGAGAGTGGAAGACATGACCTGTATAGTCTGTCAAACGTTATTTCAATAAAGGAGGGGGGGGGGGGGGGGACCTCAAGACACTTCACTGCAAATTAATCAGCAATACTCGTCATATTGGACTTTATTTTTCCCATACGAGAGCACAATACTATAGGGGCCTACTGAAAGAAAAGCGCCACACAAATCTTCCCACCAAACAGAAAGGACTTGCAATAAATGGGGTACTAAGGCCACTGACAATAATCTCTGTTGAAGGTCACGAGTTAGGACTCCTTGAAAGACAAACAACTGCACATTATAAGACTTGACCACCCTAAGGATGACCAAAGAATGAAAACACGGAATCAGCCTTCAAATTTCCTTAGGCACTTCGCCGCGCAAAAGAAGGAATAGTCTGTGTGCGTGCGTGTGTGTGTGTGTGTGTGTACACGCTTGCGTGCGTGTGTACGAGAGAGAGAGAGAGAGAGAGAGAGAGAGATTCACACACACACCCATGCGCGCACGCACGCACGCGCACGCACACACGCACACGCGCACACGCACACACACACACGCACACACACAAACGGGTTGGAGTGAGGACGAGAGTGATGACGAGAAGAGAAGGTATGAAGACAACTTACTGAAATTCCTGTCGAAACTGATGCTATTGCACTCGACAGCACCGAAAAGGTTCTGGGGACTGCAGACGATGAGAGGCCCAATGTTGGCGGTGTACACTTTTTCCAGCGCTTCAATGCGGAGCCAGTAGGGCGCACAGAACATGGCTGCCTGCAGCAGCAGCCCTAGCAGCACCAAACTCAGGCACACTCGATGTCCACAGCTCAGCTCCATGGTGTTTGCAGAACAAATCCCAGACAGAAAGAAATCCAGACACAGGAGGGAGCAACGGGAACGGCTAGGCTAGGCCACTGATCGAGATGAGGATGGGGGCGTGGGTGGGAGACGAGGGAGGAGCGAAATGGGGGTGGGTGGGGGTGAATTGGAGTCAGATTTCTGGGAAATCCGCTAGAGATTCTACCAGCAGGCTATCCCCG
>JAWQFJ010002319.1:55842-58342 GCA_034096865.1 Theodoxus fluviatilis
AAGGATTTTGTCGTTGAAGCTGCGCTAACCCCTCGATCTGTTGTCTTCAACGTGTCAGCCATGTCGACATGTTCGCGTTATCTGCCTCGTTTTAAAACTAACATGGCCGCCGCGTGAATAAGGTCTATAAGCCGTGGGCCGACTCCTCTTCGCTTTAAGTAATTTCATTTTGCTGATAAAGTTTTTGTAGCTTTTCGAAGGCTTTCAGCTCTCTTTAAAAAAAGTTTGGATGAGACTTTCGAATCCGGATGATGAAACAGTTTAGTAAGAGGCGTCGGCTATGTCGACTTCCCATACCTTGAACGAGAGTTTTGCTTTTATTGGTATCAGTTGGTATTGATTCGTAGCAAATTCGTTCGGAAACGTTCTTGGCCACTTGCATTAAACATTTTCTTGTTCAAATTGTCATATCGAGTCTTTCCTCGTCCTTCTGAATCTCGGCAGACCGAACTGAAAGTTCATCAGTTCTGTGCACGCTGCCAATAATCTAGAGGCTTTCAGTGTAGTTTAATCCCTCCAGGTTTACTGGAGGTCCTACAGACTTTATCTGTCTGTCTGTCTGTGTGTGTGTGTGTGTGTGTGTGTGTGTGTGTGTGTGTGTGTGTGTGTGTGTGTGTGTGTGTGTGTCTGTCTGTCTGTCTGTCCCGACTTAACGGCTAATATCTCAAGAACTACTGGACGGATTTCCTTGACATTTTGCACACTGAGGGGAAGTTAGGTCCGATTGAATGTATCAAATTTCCAGAATCGAGGCTTGAAGAGAAAGTGGTTTTTTATGGTCGTATACTCAGTCTCAATTGATGGAATGTCGTGGGCTGTATAGTTTATGGAACGGCGAAATGCCTGAGGTGATCAAAGCTGACAGAACAATGCCAGCCACGGAGCCCGCGGCTCGAGATAAGGGAAGGGAGTACAGGGGGGGGGGGGGGGGGGGGGGAGAGAGAGAGAGAGAGAGAGAGAGAGAGAGAGAGAGAGAGAGAGAGAGAGAGAGAGAGAGAGAGAGAGAGAGAGAGAGAGAGAGAGAGAGCTTTTCTCGAGAGGTTGCGGGTTCGAACCCGATCTTTTTTAAATTTATTTTTTAATATGCCAAAACCTGGAGGTTCAGCGCCAGCGGTTTTTATTCCTCACTCCCCATGCCCTCAAGAGCACCGTTTATGGATCGATACAGAGGTGATCTGTGAGTTTTATCCATGATAATTAGCAACATCGTTGGATAGAGTATCTCCCTAGAGCCATGCACTGTTCTTTTAACTGTTATCCAATCTCCACTACACCGTGTCAAAAGATAATGATGATCAAATTCATCTAACTTTTTCGCATTACCCGTAAAAAACGAGACAGTCACACTGTACAAATATCCGTGGCGCCTCCAGCTATGAAACGGATATATTCTTAGATGTTCGTGTACATAAGAGGAAGAAGATACGGCGAGTGACCCACTGAAGTAAGATGGAAACTATTGTCAGACCTCTGGGACTACGTTAACAGACTGTGGGATACCGACTTTTTGGCTGCGTGGGGAAAATCTCCGTCTTCTGCAGAATGCCCAAACAGTCCGGTGTGCCTTCTCCACGAAGACTGTCTGCTCTCTGAGACGAGCAGTTTCGACGACATCCGTGGTCTTTTGTCGCTCTGTTTGTTGCAACAGAGGTGTCCTTTCCACGGACTGAGACATCAAGCTTTCCCCTTACAGCTTTTCGCACAACGATTCCCATACATTAGTGCACTGTGGACACGTCAATCTTCGTAAGGCTAACTGCTCAATTTGGTCACAAAGATCACAAAGCTTTGCACGGAACTCGTCAGGAACATTCGCGTGATCTCGACTCCAATGTGTCAATTGTGCTTAAAACGTGACGAAGGAGCGCTGAGGAATCTTTAGAAGTTTTCCTGAAAAACTCATGGAAAATTTCGTCCAAAGCTCGAAACTAGTTATTTCCAATTTTCAGTATTATCGGTATGCTCAGTGTGACCTGTCGGGGTCACTACACCTGTGGGAAATAAAGTTTGTGTCGTTAACAATCATCTTGACTAAGTGCAGTACATAAGCACCGCCGATTCTTAAAAAAATCCAGTTTGATCTTTAGTGAAGCTGAGGAAATGGGCGAGCAAATTGCACCGAGGGAAGCCGATTTATCTGTTACTTGTGCTGCTTCTATTGTCGCTGATGGATTGGGCATAGTGGCGTGGTTATCCAAATCACTGAGATCGCCCCAAGATCATTTTTCTGCTGTCATGAGCGTGTACCATTTTATATTTCCTGTGTGTTGCACTGTGGAGGCCATCGTCGTCATGGTCAACCGCATAGAAGACAGTTTTTGGACAAAAATTGCTCTTTTTACCCAGCTCTTACGAACGGCAAGTTACATGGGCGTCTCCTTGACCAGTGCGTTCCTGGTGGTCTCTCGCTTCAAGGCCATAGCCTCACCACTGGAGGAGAGAGCCATTCGATCGCTGGGTTCTGCAAGACGCCAGAGCGCTCTATTGGTCTTGTTGTGTC
>JAWQFJ010002319.1:60842-63342 GCA_034096865.1 Theodoxus fluviatilis
CATAGTGGGAATGAAACATCACTGCTGCATAGTGGAAATGAAACATCACTGCTGCATAGTGGGAATGAAACATCACTGCTGCATAGTGGGAATGAAACATCACTGCTGCATAGTGGAAATGAAACATCACTGCTGCATAGTGGAAATGAAACATCACTGCTGCATAGTGGAAATGAAACATCACTGCTGCATAGTGGGATTGAAACATCACTGCTGCATAGTGGAAATGAAACATTACTGCTGCATAGTGGGAATGAAACATCACTGCTGCATAGTGGGAATGAAACATCACTGCTGCATAGTGGGAATGAAACATCACTGCTGCATAGTAGGAATGATACACCATTGCTGCATAGTGGGAATGAAACATCACTGCTGCATAGTAGGAATGATACATTATTGCTGCATAGTGGGAATGAAACATCACTGCTGCATAGTGGGAATGAAGCATCACTGCTGCATTGTAGGAATGATACATTATTGCTGCATAGTGGGAATGATACATCACTGCTACATTGTGGGAATGATACATTAATGCTGCATTGTGGGAATGAAACATCACTGCTGCATAGTGAGAATAAAACATCACTGTTGCATAGTGGGAATGATACATTATTGCTGCATTGTGGGAATGAAACATCACTGCTGCATAGTGGGAATGAAACATCACTGCTGCATAGTGGAAATGAAACATCACTGTTGCATAGTGGGAATGATACATTATTGCTGCATAGTGGGAATGAGACATCACTGCTGCATAGTGGGAATGAAACATCACTGCTGCATAGTGGGAATGATACATTATTGCTGCATAGTGGGAATGAAACATCACTGCTGCATAGTGGGAATGAAACATCACTGCTGCATAGTGGGAATGAAACATCACTGCTGCATAGTAGGAATGATACACCACTGCTGCATAGTAGGAATGATACACCATTGCTGCATAGTGGGAATGAAACATCACTGCTGCATAGTGGGAATGAAACATCACTGCTGCATAGTAGGAATGATACACCATTGCTGCATAGTGGGAATGAAACATCACTGCTGCATAGTAGGAATGATACATTATTGCTGCATAGTGGGAATGAAACATCACTGCTGCATAGTGGGAATGAAGCATCACTGCTGCATTGTAGGAATGATACATTATTGCTGCATAGTGGGAATGATACATCACTGCTACATTGTGGGAATGATACATTAATGCTGCATTGTGGGAATGAAACATCACTGCTGCATAGTGAGAATAAAACATCACTGTTGCATAGTGGGAATGATACATTATTGCTGCATTGTGGGAATGAAACATCACTGCTGCATAGTGGGAATGAAACATCACTGCTGCATAGTGGAAATGAAACATCACTGTTGCATAGTGGGAATGATACATTATTGCTGCATAGTGGGAATGAGACATCACTGCTGCATAGTGGGAATGAAACATCACTGCTGCATAGTGGGAATGATACATTATTGCTGCATAGTGGGAATGAAACATCACTGCTGCATAGTGGGAATGAAACATCACTGCTGCATAGTGGAAATGAAACATCACTGCTGCATAGTGGGAATGAAACATCACTGCTGCATAGTGGGAATGAAACATCACTGCTGCATAGTGGGAATGAAACATCACTGCTGCATAGTGGGAATGAGACACTCAACCATAAAATCACTCTGAAATGTACTACGTCACACAAAGGAATCTACTGCACTAGCTTTAAATCATTTTCTCTCCGTCATTCCATGAAAGTTGTTTTGTTGTGGAAAGTCGGGTATCTACCCAGAAGGAATGCTGATAAGGCTATATGAACAGCTAGGGTATGGCGTGTACCAATACACTAAAGCACACGTAGTGAGAAAAAAGGGGGGTGGGGTGGGGTGGGGTGGGGTGGGGTGGGGTGGGGTGGGGTGGGGTGGGGATCGGTATCTGGTAATGAGTGGATTTTGTTTTGGCTTTCTCAGTGAGATGAGATTTACTGGGGCTCCGTGGCCGAGAGGTGGGCACACTTGACCTGCAGTTGCTTGCTGCTGGTGGGTGCGGTGTTCGAAGCTGCGCGGATTCTTTGTGCTTCCTCACATTGAACCGAAATAACTTTTCAAGTATTGCATACTGGTTTTCTTATAAAATGTTTTCATTAGATTTGTTAGATTCTGAATATTTATCTTCCATAAAAACCATTCTGGATAGTCTAGGATTATCAGGATTTTGGACCCTGCAAGGGAACTTACAATTTCCATCAACTTGGTTTAAAGAAAAGGTCAGAAGGTGCTTGTACGACCAGTACATTCAACAATGGTTTACAGAGATAGATACTAAAGACGTGTTTTATAATTATAGGATGTACAAAGATGAATTTGTGTGTGAAGATTATATCAATATTTTGTCATTTAGACAGTGTGTTTCATTTATGAAATTCAGAACCTTGAACAATAGACTGCCAGTGCAAATAAATCGTTATCTAAATGTGCAAAGATCGGAACGCCTTTGTAC
>JAWQFJ010002319.1:68342-100842 GCA_034096865.1 Theodoxus fluviatilis
ATACATGTGTGTGTATGAGATTAAGAGACAGAGAGAGAGAACGAACGAACGAACGAACGATTTTAATTGTAAGGCCACCGGCCTATCACAACCTAATTAGTTTTACATCTCATTGGTTGTTTTCACAGCCACTTGTCTTCTCTTGAAAGCATAGAACAGATACATAGCCACTGATCTCGTGAGATGGACATCTTCTGTAGCCATTATTTCGACGACACTTACACGGCAATTTCTGTCAAACAAATCGAAAATGTACATCTGTCTAAGGTCCTCATAGGCAGGACAACAGAGCAAAAAATGTAACTCATCTTCGTCCTCTTCACAGCATGTCGGACATAGAAGTGACCTGGCGGTATCATTAATGAAACGATACATATGAATAAATAGCTCACTGATTCCGGCACGAAAACGCACAAATACATCTCTGAAGATTTGTTTGTCAATGGTATACAGATACTGCTCCCTAGAGAGAACGAACTTGAACTGTTTATAGAATGAATATCTTGCGCTACCTCTAAGAGTATCCAGCCAGACCTGTGTGTACTCTGTAATAAGTCGTTCCCTCATTTCGTTCAGGAAGCGCTTCTCATTCTGTACAATTTGCGTTTCCCACAAGATATCAAAACCGTATCTATTCAACATACTCTTGATTCCTCTTGTCCAGTCATCTTTTCTAGACAGTAACATCATATTGTACACTTTGCGAGGATACCTAGTACAGTCCATCCGTAAAATTTTTAACCAGTATTTTAGAGCTCGTAATTTGGCATTGATGCACAGAGGGTATCTGCCCGTTTCCCCATATGCAATAACGTTGGGAGTCTGTGTTGGCAGATGTAGGAATCGTTTTATAGCTTGAAGATGGACAATCTCTATTTCGGAACAATCGTTTAAACCCCAAACTTCTGCTGAATACGTAAGGACAGGCAAAACTTGTGCATCAAAAAGTTTGAAGTAGAGATCTGGCGAAACACACCCAAGTTTATGACAACATTTATTTACCTGGAGCAAGCCAGCTTTCGCTCTCTGTACCAAATTCTGTTGTAATGTTCTGTACGACAATCGTGTAGAAAAGACTGCTCCGAGGTATTTGTACTCGTTCACTACCTGCAACTGCCTCCCTTCCAAAAACCACCTCTCGTGCTCTGCTAGGAAACCTCCGTTACGAAATACCATTATTTTAGTTTTGTCCGAGTTAACTTCCAGCCCAAACTTACGTGCTTCTCTTACCAGTGTATCCAGTTGGTTCTGCAATCCCACCACAGTGTCCGAGATAAGTGCGATGTCATCAGCGAACATAAGAAGAAATACAGACACTATTTCGGGCATCAGCTGGACTCCATGTTTACCATTTGCAATTACCCTCCTTGCTACATATGAAATTAACATGGAAAAAATTCTCGGACTGGATTTGCAGCCTTGTTTCAAACCCCGATTACTCTCGAACGAGGCACCACACCGACCTTTGCATCGAACACAGTACCACACCGCGGAGTACATGCCTCGCAGCATGTTTAGCATTTTCCCTTTTAATCCATAGAGTCTTAGCACCTCCCACAAAGCTTCTCTGTCCACCGTATCAAAGGCCTTTTTAAAATCCACAAATGCACAGTACAACTTCCGCTTTCTGCCCAAATATTTCTGTATAATACAATGAAGGATAAACACATTGTCCACTGTCGAATAGCCTTACCCTTGGATACTGAACTTTGGAGAAAATCGCATTGAAAAACTGACATAACAATGGAACAACAGAGCTGGGTGTGCATTTTAACATTTCAGCAAGAACTTCGTCCTGACCAGCCGATTTGCTTCCTTTGAGCATGGTTATAGCAGTGGTGACTTCATGTTCTGTAATGTCAGAATTTAAAATTGATAACTCTTCCTCAGAAGATGCTATGACAACTCCCTCAATCTTTGACATATGGACATTCTTAGTCATCTGGAAAACTTCTTGAAAGTGTCTGTACCACGTGTCCGCCTTTATAGGATATTCTAAAGATTTCTTTGTAGTCAGTAGTTTAACTTGTCTCCAGAATTTATTCGGGTCATTTATGTTCTCTACTATTTTTGATAAAACAAATTCTCTATGCTGCGACTTCTTCTCACAAAGCAAACGTTTATACTGATTTCTGCAAATGGCATACTCTGACTTCAAATGAACTGATAAGGTTCGCCTGTATAACCTGAGCAAAGTTCGTAATTTAGACTTTTCTAATCTACACTCCTTATCAAACCAGGGCTGGCCATATTTCTTCTTTCCGTACGTCACACTTTTTCGTAAGAAGTCAGCAGCCTGCACAAAGCATGCAGTTATTTCCTCGCATACTTCATTAATCTCGCATTCCTCCACAGACATGAGCGAACCATAATGGAGCTTATCGAAGTTTTGTTTCAACTCCTCAGCAAAGCGATGAGACACCAGCTTACTGGCAACAAAGTCATCTGCAACACCAGTTTCTACAATGGTACCTTCAACGTTCAACTCCAGACTAAGATGCATTGACAAGACATTCTCTCTAACATACATGGATCTACAGAAAGGCAAAAATTCACTTGATACTAAAAAATAATCAATGACACTATTTCCAGTTGGTGATATATATGTGAAACTTCCCTCTTCATCACCCTCCACAGTGCCATTCAGTATGTACAAGTCAAAGCCGAAACACAACGACAACAGATCACGACCAAATTCGTTGATGATCGGGTCTTGCGAGTGCCGATACTCGCTGAGGACGTCCTGCCTCATGTCTGAGTATCCCTCATGACCGCCCACGTTCGCATTACCCGTTCTGGCATTGAAGTCACCACAAATGACAACTAGACAGTCCGCACACTGTGCATATAGTTGCAACAGACACTCTTCAAGGACGTACACACCGTTGATTTCCTGGATATTGTCATAGTATGGTGATCCCACGGGGGGAATATAGACACACACCAACAATACATCTTTATCACAATTTAACAATTGCCCATTTAACCTAAACGCAAGCACGTTATCGTAATCGCAACATATATGCTCTACCATGGAAGAAATGGAATGTTTAACAAGACAAATAATACCACCTGATCTTCTGCCAAGGACAGACAGTTTCCGAGCAGCCGAAACAAAACATTAGAATTCTGACAAAACATTATTTTCAAAGTATTCCACAAACGTTTCTACTAAACAGACAAAATGAAATTCCAGAAGGTACGGTAAAAAGTCAGGATCAACAAGTTTTGACATGATTCCACCAATATTCCAGGACAAAAATCGAAAGGTACCTGGAGCCGAGTCAGCAGTGGTGATAGTGCCTTGGCCCGCATCCTAGGTGGTGCCCGTCTGGGTTCGGAGTCTGGAAAGAGAGCGGGTAAGACAGAGAGAGAGAGAGAGAGAGAGAGAGAGAGAGAGAGAGAGAGAGAGAGAGAGAGAGAGACCTAGGTATCTAAAGGCCTCCGCACACGGGGCAACTCGATTGCTCGCCATTCATTGCTTCGTGTGCGATGTCGGTTGAAAGCAACTGGCATTCCAAGCGACTTTCTACGCCACCAGCAACTGAGTTGCTCGAGTTTAAACCTGTTCTAGTTTTGGGGGCAGTGGCGTGCCACTCTCTGTGAATCCACCAAGAGCCTCGTTCTCGTGTACTCGCGGCTATTGCACATTTAATGGCGGACGTCTTCGCTTTGCGCAGAAAACGCTGAATTTGGGGACACTAGAAACCCCATCCAAAGAAAATGTAAGCCATGAACCGCATTAATAAGCGCTTTTGCGCGGGAATTGTCTGCCGATAGGGGGCGCTTGCGAGTCGCGTCACTGACTCGCTAGCAGCAAAGGCTGACAGTGGATGTTGTGGTTTGTTTTGTTGTTTGTGTCCAGGCCCAGTATTTTCCCGTCTGATAACACTTGGTTAGATCATCCGCATGATATAAGAAGCCCACCTGTCAAGTTGTGAGATAATTGAGCAAAACACAACGGAGTTCTGGCCATTTGTAATACAAAACATGCAGGTACACAGAGGTTCTTGTCACGTGACCAAATCGCAGTATTTTGATTGGCGGAATAGGTCTTTGCTGTCTGCTACATCGTGAATGTTGTGGTTTGTTTTGTTGTTTGTTTCCAGGCCCAGTATTTTTCCGTCTGTCAACACTTGGTTAGATCATCTGCATGATATAAGAAGCCCATGCACCCGCCAAGTTGTGAGATAATTGAGCAAAAAACAACGGAGTTCTGGCTGTAATACAAAACAGAAAAATTTGGGAGCACTTTTCTTCACAAATATTTTAATCCTTCAAATAAACGTCATTAAGAAAATATTAACCGATTAAAAAAAATCTACAATGTTTCTACTTTTTAGTGCTTTTTAATGGTATATTTTAATCCTCCACCCCCCAAAAAAAAAATTCATTGTGACATACCTACATATTAGATTAGTATTTAACGAAATTGCCAACAACTTGAACAAGCAACTGAACAAAATCCTGCCATTTTCCACCACTTCGGTAATTTATAACACCGAAAAATATATAGATCAATAATTATTGTACAGCGTCAAAACAATGCGATTGTGAATCTGAGAAAATTCTTGAACCTACCTTGCCACCAAATCAGCCTTTCGTCCAGAGATCCGTGCATTTCTCCGACGTAATGCAGCTCTCAACTCTTGGTTAGTCCACTCTCCGAATGGTTTTGCCATTTTCGGTAGTCACAAGATGCAGAAAATCGCAAAATAAGGCTCAAAGACGTTCGCCGGAATGAACGTTACAGTACGGAACAGAGATTCACTGACACAGAAGGTTGACGCGCCTCGACGGCGCCCCCTAGCGGCGAGTTGCTTCCCTTTACCCGCGCAAAAGCGCTCATTTATCAAAGCTGTATCATGTGTCCGCGGGTCGACGTGTTCGCAACGTGGCGAGAGGTGAAAAATCACAGTGGAAGCGTGTGCGAGCTGCAGTCTCCAGCATTGCCTGCTACATGGCAAGCAACCGGCCGCAAGCAACGTGGCAAGAGACTTTGGTTGCCTCGTGTGCGGAGGCCTTAACTGCACTGAGGAAATATATCATACTAGCCGCTTCGCGGCTAGGCTTCGCGCCCATTTACTCATCTTACTCACCTACACTTGTGTCTCAGGCGGTTTCGCCGCCTTCGACACAGTCGTCCATTGTTTATTTATGTATTAGGCTTCAAAATTTGTTAACAGATCTTCATCATTTGACTTTACCTACCCACACACCAAATTTCGGTCAAATCGGAGCACTTTGAGTTTTCGGCGGTCATCTTGTTTGTGCCCACTTCCGGTTACCATGGCAACACCATTTTGTTAACCCCACCATGACCTGACCCCGGCCCACACCTAACCCCATACCAAGTTTTAAGTCGATGGGAATAAAACTGTGGAAACGTATAAGTGTCACACACACACAAACAACCTTTTCAATTATATATGGAGATGAATCAGGTTCAGAACACACAATCTATTAGGCATTCGATTTTACTGTGAGGCTTCGTCTCATAACGATTTCATGCATTCGTTTATTCATTCTTTCATTCATCCATTCATTCATTCATTCATTCATTTCACTCTGACAGAACGACAGATAGCTGAAGGCACAAGATGTCTACGAGAAGAGAAATTGATGCGTTCTTGGGCAAACTGCCACCAATCTACGAGACCCTGAATGCGCTTGCAGAGGAGCTGAACAAGCACCAGATCCATTGCGACAGAAGCAAACTGGCGGGCAAAGTCATTGCGGCTACTGGTACAGGTAGGATGTCTGTATACATGTATATGTATGTATTCGCTTTTGTAACTCGCCTTTCTCACGCTGAGGCATGGCTGGCATCGCCTATTGTTATATCCTTGTCACTTATTTTCAGCAGCTTTGATTTTGTTCCTGGGGAAAATACTTCAGTTTTATCTTTACTTAGTCTGAACTTGCTGCTGTTCATCCGGTTTTTGAGGTCGACAAAGCAGTATTCCACCGCTGATTTAATTTCATTAAAACATTTCGGGTTAGATGCAGAAACCGAATATAACATTGTTTTTTCGGCAAAGAGGTGACGTTGCAGTCGATGCCTAACTATAATCGCACTCACTTCTTTCGTGTAGGGAGAGAACAGGATCGGTCCGAGAATTGCCCCTGTGGGACGCTGCAGATGACGAATGTTATTTGAAGTCGAACTTTTCACCAGTGCTCTGTGTGTTCTATTCTTCAAGTAGCCGTTGAACAACCTCAAAACCACCCATGAGAGACCAAGATTTGCAAGTCGATCAATGAGTATGTCATGGTCTGTGGTGTCAAAGGCTGCTGAGAAGTCAAGTAGCACAACCGCAGCTACCCTGCCATGGTCGACAGCGGATAGTCAAGACCCGCAGTAGAGCCGTTTCAGTGCTGTGACCAGGTCTATAGTGCTGTGACCAGGTCTATGGAATGTTGGCAGTATATTGTTACCATGCAAATAGTCTCGCAGTCTTATAGACACAGTTTTCTCTGTTATGTTGGAGATAAAACTTAGGTTGAACACTGGGCGATAGGTTGCCAAATTGCTGCTGTTCAAGCGGTGTTTCTTCAGAAGAGGCTTTACAAAACCGTCTTCAGTACTGCTGGACAATGGTCCGATTTTTAGGGGTGGTTGACGATGTCTGTAATAACAGGCACAAGCACACCCACGCAAGAAAGAAGAAACCTCGTTGGGATAGAGTCAAGTTCGTATGTCGTTGATTTCATTTTTGCAATGACTGTTTTGAGTTCGGCAGGCGAGAACAAGGGGAAGTCACTAAATGTTTCGCAGCACTGGTCTCTCGAGACTTATCGCAATGTTAATACTGGAACAGAATTTCTTATTCTCTCAATTATGTCGATAAAAAAGTTATTAAACTTATCCGCCAACCTGTTCTCAGCTGTCGCTGATGGAAATGGACAATCGTCGGTGTTGATCAAGAGTTTCGAAAGCAGCTGTGTTTATTACGAGTTTCGTACAGTCTCAGAAATGGTGGACTTCGTCATGAATGTTTCTAATTTCTATTGAGCAATGCCAAAGTATTTACCCTGCAAGATAATTTTGACCAATTAAGAAATACTTACATGTCATTATTTAGAGTATAATGGATTAAAACTGAAGAAATCAAGTATGCGTGGGATTGAGTGATTGGAAGATAGGAAAATTATCCCATAAATATTGTAGAATGCTTACAGTGTTGCGTTTTATGCCGAATCAAAGCTGACGGTCCATATATGTAGGACTTCAGTGTCTGAGACTTGCTTAAAACATTGGAACTTTTATTGCATGACTTTATGCAAACGTGTACCCAGGGCTGCAATTCCACTCCCAGGGACGACATTATGTAATCAATAGATCAAGATTGTATCACACATTTGCAAGTGTTTGGCATGTATTCTCCTAGATATGACAATGGCCAAACGGTATTTTATATGAGTAGAAACAGTCTGGACGTTTTCGTTTGCTATTGCATTGGGATGAAACTTACAGGATTTACACGTTTCTCGTAGTAAATTTAATGTGACCGTAGCTACCATAGCATCATCCATGAAAATCTGGATATTCAGTAATACTTTTTTTCTACAACAAGGGAAGTCTTTGGGAATATTGTAGAAGACGTCATTTAAAAGCCAGTATCTCTTTTCCATCAGTACTTCTATGTCCTTGGCGATCACATTTCCACAGAGTCCGATGGCAATTTACATTTTCAATTCCAGTCATATCCATTGTCGGAGGTGGCCTCGCCATAGCATCTCTGGGAGCATCCCTGATCCTGATTCCAGTCGGGGCCGCCATTGGAACCGCAGGGGCGACGATAGGTGGCTCTGCATTTCTCGCTGACAAAATCATCTCAAAACAAAAACTGGACGCGGCCCAGAAGCTATGGAAAGAGCTCTTGGAAGATCCGATCTGCCATGAATTCGTGAGAAATGTAGAGATTCCAAAGGAATTCCAGGATGCTGAGACTTTGTCTAAATGGCAGAAGTTCAAAAGGGGGGTCAAGGAGACCTTCGGCGTCGGAACAAATGTAGCAAAACCTGTCGTGGGTGTCGTCAAGACCACTCGTAAGGTCATAGACGCTGTGGATGAGCCTGTGAAGGCGGCGTCAGCATCTGGTGGAGCAGCAGCAGCCGCTGGTAGGGCGGTCTTCCGCAACCTGTCTGTGGTCGGAAAAGCTTTCCTGATCGGCGGAGTTGTTATCGACGGCGTCTTCCTTCCCCTGACCATCTACGACATCGTGCAGGCCGGCATCGACGTCCACAGAGCCACAGGGTCTCCAGCAGGAGACACCTTGCGTTGCCTGGCCAAGACCATCAAAGACATCGAAGACATTGTGAGAGAAAGAGGAACCTGAAGGCAATACCATAGATGATCATGAAAATCAAATCGCTCACCTGGTGAATTACCAAATTCCATTACAAGAACAGTCCATGTTCTCACACTACACACACACACTCATGCGCGCGCGCGCGCACACACACACACACACACACACACATACACACACACACACACACACACAGACACACACGCACACAGCACCACATCTCACACACACCCATATGTGCATTTCAGCTGAAACAAGGAAAAGAGTCAAGTGCGCGCTGCCCGTACAATAGGGTCTTTCTTCCATAGTCCCGTGTCTGTATTAGGATCCATAATATAGCAATACACCTTGCCGTGTCTTCATTCAGTTAAGTCGTTGAGTGATCCCAGACAGCGCAGCAATATTGCTGCAACATTGTCCCAACATTGTCTGTACTATTGGCGCAAAGTTATTGTGCAATATTGCCCCAAGGTTGGAAGTGCAAATCGGTCTAATGTTGGGGCAATATTGGCTAGCAATATTGGATTCCAAGGTTTATACATGTACAATATTCATACAATATTCGTGTAATATTGCTCCTGTAGGAATCCAATATTGATTGAAAGTTGAATATGGGTACAAATAAATGCAAGAATTAATTGTTCCCTGGATGCCGTTGATTTATCAGCACAATATATTGTTAACTTAAGTGAATCTTGAAAGTGCACAGTTTGCAGACGAAATGAATGAATGATTCCCATTTTCAGGCCGACTTCAAGACATACCCAAATGAACGTCCATGCGTCCACGCATTAATTCGCTTTAACCGGAACATAACTTTTGAGCATCTTAAATTTGCAGGCAGACAAGTTCACATAATCATGTATTTTATGAAGCACATGCCTTGCTCTCAACTTTCTGTCACACAAGAAAAAAGACAAGTCAAATGAGAGTGTCAAATTCCTACATGGTTCACTATTGATATAAGGATCACAAAGCTAATTAAAATCTTACAAAACACCAAATGTAGATAGTGCACCTCTGAAGATCGTCCTGTTGGTATAGCTCCTCGCAGAAGTTTCTTACTTCACAGAAGACGCATTATCCCATATTTTTATCCATATTTTCAAAAGTAGCACTAGCAGTACATATAGTAAAGCAGGAGTCACAATTAACCGAGATGCTTCTCATGGCGTAAGCATATAGTTCAAAACCGCAGCACCTTCAAAGATAACTAACCAATAGTTGGAATCATTGAAAGCTATTCGAAATCTACATATGCATTGCAGACCAAGGTCTGGACATGCGGCAAGGTTCTTTTTTCCTTCTTTTATTTCAGGGAAAAACATAATACAACTAATACATCTGAACACAGACTAACCTATAACTATAAACTTAAGCAATCTGTGTTATATCACATTTTGATGTGACAAGCCATCCTTTGGTTGGCGCAAAATTGCAGTGTGCTGGACAATTTGTAATGTTGTATACCTGTCTTCAGGAGTAAGCTTTGCGTGTTGCGTTTGGTTTGCGTGAGTTACGACGGGCCGTGGAGGCCCAAGTTACTGTAGTGACTCGCCATGGAGACCTAAGTTACTGTTGTGACTGGTCATGGAGGCCCAAGTTACTGTAGTGACTCGCCATGGAGACCTAAGTTACTGTTGTGACTTGCCATGGAGACCTAAGTTACTGTAGTGACTCGCCATGGAGGCCCAAGTTACTGTAGAGACTCGCCATGGAGACCTAAGTTACTGTTGTGACTCGCCATGGAGACCTAAGTTATTGTAGTGACTCGCCATGGAGGCCCAAGTTACTGTAGTGACTCGCCATGGAGGCCTAAGTTGCTGTTGTGACTCGCCATGGAGACCCAAGTTACTGTAGTGACTCGCCATGGAGACCTAAGTTACTGTTGTGACTCGCCATGGAGACCTAAGTTATTGTAGTGACTGGCCATGGAGGCCCAAGTTACTGTTGTGACTCGCCATGGAGGCCTAAGTTGCTGTTGTGACTCGCCATGGAGACCTAAGTTATTGTTGTGACTCGCCATGGAGACCTAAGTTACTGTTGTGACTCGCCATGGAGACCTACGTTACTGTTGTGACTCGCCATGGAGGCCTAAGTTGCTGTAGTGGCTCGCCATGGAGACCTAAGTTACTGTAGTGACTGGCCATGGAGGCCCAAGTTACTGTAGTGACTCGCCATGGAGACCTAAGTTACTGTTGTGACTCGCCATGGAGACCTAAGTTACTGTTGTGACTCGCCATGGAGGCCTAAGTTGCTGTAGTGGCTCGCCATGGAGACCTAAGTTGCTGTAGTGACTCGCCATGGAGGCCCAAGTTGCTGTAGTGGCTCGCCATGGAGGCCTAAGTTGCTGTAGTGACTCGCCATGGAGGCCCAAGTTACTGTAGTGACTCACCATGGAGGCCCAAGTTACTGTAGAGACTCGCCATGGAGACCTAAGTTACTGTAGTGACTCGCCATGGAGGCCCAAGTTACTGTAGTGACTCGCCATGGAGGCCCAAGTTACTGTTGTGACTCGCCATGGAGACCTAAGTTACTGTAGTGACTCGCCATGGAGACCTAAGTTACTGTAGTGACTCGCCATGGAGGCCCAAGTTACTGTAGAGACTCGCCATGGAGACCTAAGTTACTGTTGTGACTCGCCATGGAGACCTAAGTTACTGTTGTGACTCGCCATGGAGGCCTAAGTTACTGTTGTGACTCGCCATGGAGACCTAAGTTACTGTTGTGACTCGCCATGGAGACCTAAGTTACTGTAGAGACTCGCCATGGAGGCCCAAGTTACTGTTGTGACTCGCCATGGAGACCTAAGTTACTGTAGTGACTCGCCATGGAGGCCCAAGTTACTGTAGTGACTGGCCATGGAAGCCCAAGTTACTGTAGTGACTCGTCATGGAGGCCCAAGTTACTGTTGTGACTCGCCATGGAGGCCCAAGTTACTGTAGTGACTCGCCATGGAGGCCCAAGTTACTGTAGTGACTCGCCATGGAGGCCCAAGTTACTGTAGTGACTCGCCATGGAGGCCCAAGTTACTGTAGAGACTCGCCATGGAGACCTAAGTTACTGTAGAGACTCGCCATGGAGACCTAAGTTACTGTTGTGACTCGCCATGGAGACCTAAGTTACTGTTGTGACTCGCCATGGAGACCCAAGTTATTGTAGTGACTGGCGATGGAGGCCGAAGTTACTGTAGTGACTCGCCATGGAGACCTAAGTTACTGATGTGACTCGCCATGGAGACCTAAGTTACTGTTGTGACTGGCCATGGAGGCCTAAGTTACTGTAGTGACTCGCCATGGAGGCCTAAGTTACTGTAGTGACTCGCCATGGAGACCTAAGTTACTGTAGTGACTCGCCATGGAGACCTAAGTTACTGTAGTGACTCGCCATGGAGGCCCAAGTTACTGTAGTGACTCGCCATGGAGGCCCAAGTTACTGATGTGACTCGCCATGGAGACCTAAGTTACTGTTGTGACTCGCCATGGAGACCTAAGTTATTGTAGTGACTGGCCATGGAGGCCCAAGTTACTGTAGTGACTCGCCATGGAGACCTAAGTTACTGATGTGACTCGCCATGGAGACCTAAGTTACTGTAGTGACTCGCCATGGAGGCCTAAGTTACTGTAGTGACTGGTCATGGAGGCCTACGTTACTGTAGTGACTCGCCATGGAGACCTAAGTTACTGTTGTGACTCGCCATGGAGACCTAAGTTACTGTAGTGACTCGCCATGGAGGCCCAAGTTACTGTAGTGACTCGCCATGGAGACCTAAGTTACTGTTGTGAATCGCCATGGAGACCTAAGTTATTGTAGTGACTGGCCATGGAGGCCCAAGTTACTGTAGTGACTCGCCATGGAGACCTAAGTTACTGTTGTGACTCGCCATGGAGACCTAAGTTACTGTAGTGACTGGCCATGGAGGCCCAAGTTACTGTAGTGACTCGCCATGGAGACCTAAGTTACTGTAGTGACTGGCCATGGAGGCCCAAGTTACTGTAGAGACTCGCCATGGAGGCCTAAGTTACTGTAGTGACTGGCCATGGAGACCTAAGTTACTGTAGTGACTCGCCATGGAGACCTAAGTTACTGTTGTGACTCGCCATGGAGGCCCAAGTTACTGTAGTGACTCGCCATGGAGGCCCAAGTTACTGTAGTGACTCGCCATGGAGGCCCAAGTTACTGTAGTGACTCGCCATGAAGGCCTAAGTTACTGTTGTGACTCGCCATGGAGGCCCAAGTTACTGTAGTGACTCGCCATGGGGACCTAAGTTACTGTTGTGACTCGCCATGGAGACCTAAGTTACTGTAGTGACTCGCCATGGAGGCCCAAGTTACTGTAGTGATTCGCCATGAAGGCCTAAGTTACTGTAGTGACTCGCCATGGAGACCTAAGTTATTGTTGTGACTCGCCATGGAGACCTAAGTTACTGTAGTGACTCGCCATGGAGGCCCAAGTTACTGTAGTGACTCGCCATGGAGACCTAAGTTACTGTTGTGACTCGCCATGGAGGCCCAAGTTACTGTAGTGACTCGCCATGGAGGCCCAAGTTACTGTAGTGACTCGCTATGGGGACCTAAGTTACTGAAGTGACTCACCATGGAGGCCTAAGTTACTGTAGTGACTGCATGGCCATGGAGGCCTAAGTTATTGTAGTCAGTGATCATGCAAGCCTTACTCAGTGTAGTGACTGGCCTTGGAGACCTAACTTACTGTTGTGACCGGGCATGGAGGTCGTTTATAGTGTGTGATTAAATTTTTCATCTAAGTGGACGATTGTGTATGTGTGCTTCATAACGACACTGATGTAAGTACAACTTTGTCCCCTTTTTATTTAATCATCGCGTCTTGTGTATTTATTTGTAATTCTGATTTAATGCGAGATTGTGGGGAAAAGGAGTTGTGTTCTTTTGTGCATTGATCGAATGCGGCACTCCGAGAAACGCTGGACGCTGCTCACTGCTCGCCGCGCGGCGCTCCCAGCAACGCATCGGTCCTCGCTGCTGAAAGCGCGGTGCAGCGGACAATTACTCTGACGATCTTTAAATGGATCATCAGTCTTTCACAGCAAAAACATTCAGAGATAAACGACTGTCCAAAGAAATGGAAACAATAATTATGCTGATAAGATGTTTTAAAGCGAGAAAAGGTGGCCTTGCCTACCGCGACAATCTGAGTACTTGTCACTGGCCAGAACGTTACGTGGCCCCGGGAGCAACTACTCCGAAAAATGATTGTGACTGTCACAGAAAGGTAGTGAGACTCTGTGTTTTAGGTGTATATTAGATAGAGTACTTTTCATGTGAATACCAGTTCATGTTTTGCACGTGTAGATCGTTTTATGCCAACGGTGCTGTTGATTTGGGTGAGTGCGTGCGTTCGTGTTCGTGTGTGTGTGTGTGTGTGTGTGTGTGTGTGTGTGTGTGTGTGTGTGTGTGTGTGTGTGTGTGTGTGTGTGTGTGTGTGTGTGTGTCTGTGTGTGTGTGTCTTTTCACGCCATTTTAAATTGTTTGCACGTCTAGTGCGTTTTTAATGTTGCGAAATGTGTTCACGGTGAGGAGTGAACAAGAGAGCAGAAAGGACTGAGACAGAGCTGGGGACGCCAAGACATCAGGGATGATGTGCACGGAACACCTCCTTGTTTTCTGGCCGATAGATAAACAGAAACCGACAGCTGGCCGGGCCTGTAGGTACCACATGGCCTTGCCCATCCCGCTTCACGTGGTACGGGATCCACATGACAACTATGCCCTGGTGAACTGACCGCCAATAACAAAATTAAAAGTTGGACTGTAGACTGGAGGCTTTTCTGTAATTTGTTGGGGGTGTGGTCAAGTATATAGGCCCTATACTTGTCTATTCACACATTTGGTATGATTTCAGGCAAGTTTATGTTCCACTGAAGAGCTAGGAATAATTATTTATAAGAAGCACGTATATATTGAACTGATTAACTTGGTTAATCATGACGGCATGAGCAGATTCACTAATTGGAGAAAACAGCATATCCCGGTTAGGTCGATCCAATATGATCCAATGAACTATGCTGTCTGGGATGAGACATCGATCAACTTGCAAACGCTCATCGTAGAAGTCTCTGTATAATGTAATGTCTGCCTTCTGTTTTCGTGTGCTTTGATTATGATAAAATGGTACAGATCTAAACATTGATAGTTGTTGCACTTGCAATAAGTTGTGTGACCGTTGTATAACTACCGCTAGTGCTGCTAGTTTAGTTTGTGAAGTCATGACATAGTCGAGCACTGGCTGTCGTATGTAACGCAAATAAGTTAAAGGAACACAAATGTATGTCTTACAACTGTCCGAGCGTGTGCAAAGTGATGCTACCTGTGGCGAGACAATGTTTTTTCATGCCTTCTGGTTATTAGTATTACTAGAAATGTTTAACATGCGTCTGCTGAGCCGTAGCTTTAGCGGTTTTTTTCATTGCCCTGAGCCGGTGTCAGTAAAGAATTGACCCCTGTGTAGGTGAATGACTTGAAAGTGTTACGAGTGTAGTGGACTCCACTGGCGTTTTCACGCTGACCAACCTGTGACTTTCAACTTGTGAATTGACCAGTCAGAGTGGAGTGGGATGAACAGTGGTGATTGGACTGACTGAACTTGGTGACGTCAGTGAAGGCATTTAAGCGAGTGTCGCCGGATGCTCGTGGCGCCAGTACATTTATTTTTAGCGGAGCAGTGACATCGGCGCCCTGCTTGGTGTAGGTGTTTTGCTCTTGGCAGTGGCCATGTAGGAATGAAGAAGGAGGGTGATGAGAGAGCTTCAGCCCGCCTGGAACCGGCTGGAAGAGGGCCTTTGCCAGGGGGTGGTGGAATGACGAATAGCCAGCGTGCCTGCCTGCCTGCTTACCTGCTCTGCTGAAGTGTGGTGGCCTGGAAGAAGGAGAAGAAGGAGGAACAAGTTCCCTCTGCACGACCCAGAGGAAGAAATGCCAGAGAGAGAGAGAGAGAGAAGGAAAGAGTGTCAAGTGCGACCATTTCCGTCGTTGTGGTGAGAGAGAGAGAGAAGGAAAGAGTGTCAAGTGCGACCATTTCCGTCGTTGTGGTGATTTTTTCTCCCGGGTCACCGGCTGCAATGTCGGTGCACTCAGACCCCCTTCCCCCAACCCCTGTGCTAGCGCGATAGGCGCGGGGTATAAGTCCGTGCATCTCCAACTCCACGTTTTCATCGAAAGGGTCAGCTAAGTACACTTAGTTAATTACCTCGGCTCGGGCAGACATATTTCTTTCCATTGTTTGTTTTTTCCATGTCTCACTGCAAGTTGTTGAAATGAATTGATTGCTTCTACTTGCATTCTATGCATTTTGTGGCGCTTGACGCCCATTCACCTTTCACGGGTAAATGCATCCTGAAAATTAAACTACTTCCTTTGAATTGATATTGGTTTTGCCATTGCTTCATTGTCAGACAATTACCATCTAGCGTTTGAATGGAGGAATGAAGGTGCGTGCTTTAGTTCTTCCCCTAGACATTTAAACAAGCCATTTGATTAAAGAACAAGTACGTCACATACCTGTTACGTTGAAATTCGGATTTAAGTTTGACTTTAGTGAGGGGAATAAAACAGAATTGTTAACATTGGAATACAATCTCTTGCTTGCCGATGTGCATAGGAATCCTTTGTGGCACGTGGGACTTCTTTGTTTCAAATGCTGGTCCATTTTGTGTAGGAAAGATAACACCTGTGTTAAGCAAACTTACTTACAGTTACTAGGGAAAGAATGAAGCCACAGTCACTAGTGTGAGAGTGTGAGAGTGAGAGAGAGAGAGAGAGAGAGAGAGAGAGAGAGAGAGAGAGAGAGATGGATGGATGAGGTTTTGAAGTGGAAAATTTGAAGGAGGAAAGACCGTGCAAGAAGTGAGATGGGGGTGGGGGATGGAGAATGGGAGTGGGTGGAAAGTGAAAGTGATAAAGCCGAGAAATCCCTAGCGGAAAACAAAACTGAAAAAAGCTACAAATTCAAGGCAAAGCTCGACAGGGAGACTGACGATTTTGCTGTTGTGTGTTTTGCTACTGAGTTGCTGACCTTGACTGCAAGACTGATGAATGCGAGCCTTGGCGCTTGGGAGAGTCGCGTGCACCGCTAGTGCGCCAGGCAGTCATAGACCGCAAAGCAGGCAGGCAGCTTGCATTGCCTTGCTTCTCTCTCAGTGCCACCAGAGTCGCTCAGTTCAACGGCAGCCAGAGCCTCATCCACAGCGCACAGTGTGGCACAAACTATATACGTCTGTGCAGGCATTTCTCATGTGCCCAAGTTGACAAAGGCGAGGCAGTATGGACGCTACAGGGTTCGGGAGACTCTCTCTCTCATAAAACACCTGGAGGTGAGTTCTCGATGTTCTCCTTTTGCTCTACTTCGCCGAAGCAGTGGAGAAAAGGGACACTCTGCCCATTACTTGACAAATGAATAATCCTTTGCCATGGACGTGCCCAAAGTCGTTCCTACTGTGTCAAAACCCCTTGTGAGTTGGGCGTAAGAAAAGACCCACCGCGTCTCCCCCACGTGATTCGTTAAAGCTGAATATCGAGGAAAATCGAGACTTGACTTTACTCTTATTCTAATCAAGTGATTCTGTAGTTAATGGCCCTAGGTAGCCTACAAAGGCTGCAGGATATAGAGTACAGTAGTCGCCGCTTATTAAAAACACATTGGGACCGAACAAAAGTGTTTTTAATAAGCGGCGTTTTTATTAACAGGCACTTCCCGCTTCACCCTGTTGCTTCACAAAGACCAAGCCGTTGCGTTTCTTCCACCTGTTAAACCACCCATCTGTAGCTTTGAATTCTGAGCGACCAAGCTGGGAAGCAATCTGTTCCGCCTTCTGACACAGGATTGGGCCGTGTACAGGTGTGTTGCGTGCTTGGATAGTGTCGAACCACCGCTTTAAGCCATCTTCTGTCTCTTTATCCTTCCCGCAGCGCCGACGCTTCCTTTGGCCTTGACTGCAGCCCTCTGCAATGTCAGCCCTAAGTTCATCATCTTTTTTCAGTGTCTGGCACAGAAATGATGCCGACACACCCAAAATGTCAGCACCCTCCCTCAAACTTTTAGAATTTAGCTCTCGGTAGCGATCAAGCAAGTCCACTTTGTCTTTGGGTGTCATTTCTGTTCTTTTTCTTTTCTTTGGAGCTGAAGTTAAAGCCATGTTCTGTTTCACTGCTTATCCAGCGAGACTAGACAGTGTTGAATTGACATCTGACGGTTTGCTGACAAGGGTGTAATCACTGTTCACACAAACGCTGAAGCGTCTTTAGTTGTCATCTAACGGTTTGCTGACAAGAATTCACAAGCAGAGATCGACTCTGACCCTACGAACAGTGAGAAAAAGAACAGAAAATGTTTTTATTAAACAGCGCCTGTATTTAATAACCGGCGGAATTTTACATAGGTTATATAGTGGTAAATCCGGACCGGACCAACTGTATAAAAAAACGGCTGTTTTTATTAACCGCGTGTTTTATAAGCGGCGACTACTGTATCACCAGCCTAATCCAATAGAATCCAATCCGATATTATCTCACTTTTAAAAATTAAGACAGACAGTTCTGTCCACTTGGTCAGCTATGCTCTTGGAACAGAAATGTTATCCATTTCCATTCGAGTGAGCAGTTCGATTCATTTCGCTCTTCATACAGTGGCAGTATTTTGCAGTCAGTGATGACATTCAGGAAATGGCGGTGCTGCCCACGCTCTTGATTGGAAAGCCTAGGCATGGGGTGCGTGCATGTATTGTTCGCAAGGACAGCAGAAGACCTCTCGTTGCAGGCATGATGCGTGGTTTCCCATTAGGCAAAAGAAAAAAGAACAAAAATGTTATGGCTAGGGCAACATGGTCACACACAAAAATGGGGTCGAAAGGTCGGCCTGATCTTTTTTTTTCCTTAGAAGAGGTCAGATTAAACATAAGTCAACATTTCTCTTTCTCTGAAAAGATTTTAAAGAAATAAGTTTACTTAAATAGTGGATTTCCCGATTGCTCGTAGGGCAGGGAAGATGGGATTGCACGCAGTATGCTGTTTACCGTCGATTTCTTTCTTTCTTTCTCTCTTTCTCTCTCTCTTTCTTTCTCTCTCTCTATCTTTCTTTCTCTCTCTCTCTCTTTCTTTCTCTCTCTCTCTTTCTTTCTCTCTTTCTTTCTTTCTTTCTCTCTCTCTTTCTTTCTTTCTCTCTCTCTCTTTCTTTCTTTCTCTCGTTCTTTCTCTCTCCTTCTTTCTCTCTTTCTCCTCTCTCTTCCTCTCTCTCTCTCTCTCTCTCTCTCTCTCATACACTTTTTCTTTATTTCACAAGCCAGGTCTAATGATAAAATGTTGTATCTTTTTCGTGAGACATTGTGAAGAGATCATTCATTGAAGATATTAGCGTTGTTTTTAATCTCTTCATTTCCTTCAGAGATTTTGAATGATTCGTTTTTGACAATAAACTAATCACGTCCCTCTATTTAAAAAATGCTATACAGTGTAGGTATAACTGGGTCAACTTACTACGACCTGTTGCAAGAGACAATGGCAGTGAACTAGAGACCGCAATCTCCTTCTGTCCGGATGTAGGTCGAGGTAAACAGTCACTCGCTAAACATCGCAACGTGGCTCTAGTGTGGCCTAGAATCTCTGCAGGTCTACTCGATTTGTCTCGCCGTCCAGTCATCTGTTTTCTCGATCCAGCTCAAGGAAGCTTTTCCCAGGACAATATTTAGCCTTGAGCAAAGGCTGTTGTTATTTGTTGCCTCCAGCCAAAAACCAAGGCTACAGCAAAATGTTGTTATGTTGTTCTGTTATGTGGGGATTATCTTCAGCCGTGCAAGGTAAGCTCCTAACATAACAACTGGCATTCTCTGGAGACAGAGATCAAATCCCCTGAAGACGGAGTGTGGCTGCCCATATGGCGGGGTGTTCAAAAACAGTCACACACGCAATCATCTCACCCACTTGGGTGATCCTGGGAGTGTTTAGCCCAGGTACGCAACAACAACAACAACAACAACAACAGGACAATATGTGACATTAATGTATTCGGTCCGTTCTGACGTCACGAGTAGAGCTGCGACTCGCTTAGGGCTCGAAGTCCTGGGTGGATGGGTGGATGGATGGATGGATGGAGGGAGGGAGGGAGGGATGGATGGATGGATAGATAGATGGAGTTTTACGGCCTATCAGCCTTTGTAGGCTATGTAAGGCCATTGAGCACGAAAACCACTACAATAGTTTAGAGTACGCGCAAATCAAGTCACCGTGTCCCTTGTTATTCACCTCTTAAGAATCGCGTAGGGAGACGCAGTGGGTCAATTCTGACCTGACCCCGACCCACAGGGGGCTCGAAGTCGATCTGGCCATTCCAGACAGGCTGCCGTGGTGAGGTGGGGGCCGGAGTACACTCTGGCCATTCCAGACAGGCTGCCGTGGTGAGGTGGGGGCCGGAGTTCACTCTGGCCATTCCAGACAGGTTGCGGGGTGAGGTGGGGGCCGGAGTACACGCGTGCAAAATTTTCAAAGGTTAATTTCCTCGTTTTAAACACCTATTATTTTCAACGCGAAGAAAGAACGTGTGAAGTTTTACGGCATGTTTGCCTCTGTCGGTTATGTAAGGCCATTGATTACAACCAATTATTATAGTTGATGGCTAAATATAGAGCAGTAGGCATCAATTTCCCTAGTTAGTCGCCTTTCATGCCCTTGACCTGTCCTTGAACGCGTAGGCCTACACCCTCGTCCTCTTCGCGCGCCTCTGTGCGTGTTTGTGTGTGTGTGTGTGTGTGTGTGTGTGTGTGTGTGTGTGTGCGCGCGCGCGCGCGCAAGCATGGATGTGCGTGCGTGTGTACGTGTGTTTGCGCTTGCATGTGTGCGCGTGCATGCGTGCGTGTGTGTGTGTGCGTGCGCGTACAAATGTGAATATATGAGTGTTGTACGTGAGTGCATGGTGTGAGTGGTGTGTGGCGGGGGTGGATCGAGGGGGGTGGAAGTACGTGTGTGTGCGGGCGCGCGCGTATCTATGCGATCACATGCACTCGCGTGTGTACGTGTTGTATATCTGCGTGTGCCTTTGATCTCTACAGCATTTTTGGAATCAACATAAGCAGCGGACATTCTCCCTCCCACCCCCACCCTTCTTTCATGTTTACTTCTTTAATTGTCACGTCATCATCAAGACGTCTTTACAATATGTCTTCGTTGTCTGCGTACGTGTTCTCAGCAACGCATTGGATCTGCTTATAATAGTTCTTCACCATTTTCCAGTCTTCTATGACCCGGGATGTTTTTCTCATTCAGCCATAGAGGTGTAGGTCTATCCATCTGCATTCCTTCTTCTTGCTCTCCTCCCTCACCTCCGCGTGGCTGGGATCAGGCAGGAATGGGGTCGGTTGGGCACGCGTCGTTCTTCGTGTTGTCAGACCTCATTTTCTGCGCAGTAATTTCAACGTGACTGCAGTAACGTATACGGACCCGCGCGGGCGTCCTTTGCACACTGAGAACTGTGTCGACCAATAATTTTCTGCGCCACTCGAGCAGCAGAGCGAGGAGGGAGTGGGAGAGAGAAAGTGGAGGCAAGCTGACGCTGCCACTGTAAGAAAATACAGCGAGTTGCCGAGGTACAGCGCATCCCTGCTCTGCTCGTTGAGGTTGCTGTACTTGCGCCAAAGCGCCTCCCGGAGCCGTGAAAACTTCGGGCTTCGGTTGCAGCAGCAGGCAGCTATCCTTGGAAGCTGAATTAGAGCGGTCTGGTTCGCGAGGCACCCGTGAGTACGTGTGACCTTATTTTCATTTAAAGATAGTTATCGGCGTACTTTGCATTTCATGTCCTCGTTTCCTCTGTCTGAAAGTTTGCAAGCAAGGCAATGAAGTTTGTCTAGAGGAACTCTCCCTTGATAGTGCGTGTGATCTGCACCAGCTACTAAGTGAAGGGATTCTAAGTCTGTTTGCAACCCATCGGAATAATGCTTTGTCTGCACTGTGCAGTTTGATGGAATAGTCCTCTGGACTCCCTACCCCTTAATGAATGTGCACCCCTTGAGGCCAACACCAGTAGCAGTAGCCACGGGGTACTTTCCAAAGATGTCCATATAGTATCATGTTGCCTATACATGTATAGGGATGGATGGATAAAGTTTTACGGCCTATCAGCCTTTGAAGGCTATGTAAGGCCATTAAGCACGACAATCACAAGAATAGCTTAGAGTAAGCGATGGGTCTATTCTGACTCCCAACCCACAGGGGGCCTATATAGCCATGATAGCATAGCGTACTCTTTGGACTGCACTGTCAGACCCGCATATCCCACCACTCCTCCCCACTTCCCCGGCTTATGTAACCGAGTAAGTTCGTCTGCAACCTACCTAATGAATAATTTGACTGCATCAGTAGGCGTCTCTGAATTGTTGGATTTCGAAAACACGTGGCGTCCTTACTTTGGTTTTGATATACATGGTGGTTCCAAACTGGCGAACACCTTAGATATCTTTCGATCTTGGTTTGCCAGCTTTTATATCGTATTGTAGAGCACACGGATTGTTTTAGACTTGAGGTTTTGTATCCAACTAATGCTTTCCCTTGCCGAAGAAGCAAATAATCCGACCAGAGGCGAATATGACAGAAGACTTCGAATCAAGACGCGTCTTCTTAAATCGAGTCCTTCGTCATGGAAAGCACTTGAAACGGTTAAAAAGTCGCACTAGCCTCAGTTTCTGTGAGCAACACTACGTGAATTTCCTCCTGTAGGTTTGGAGGAAGGGTAGGATGGGATATCCACAGCCAGTTTTTGAAACGACTTGTCTTGTTTTTAATTTGCAAACATTTCCCAGTATGTGCTCTCTCTCTCTCTCTCTCTCTCTCTCTCTCTCTCTCTCTCTCTCTCTCTCTCTCTCTCTCTCACACACACACACACACACACACACACACACACACACACACACACACACACACACAACTCTCAGGACTGAAAATGCTGAACTCCGTGGTCTAGTGTCAAACATGACAGCAAAGCTTGAGACGGTGGACCCGAGACTGAAGGAAATCCTGAATGTGCAAAAGAAGAAAAAAAGAGACATGGGAATTACTTCTCCAGACCGCAGCAAAACCCGCGCTTCTTCTACTTCAACAACCACCAGCGTCGAACAGCACCCTTCCGAGCCTCAAACAACAAATCTGCCTCCACGCTCCTCCTGTGCCCAACCCAACAGCCTCAAACGCAACGGTACCAATCAGAGTGGGTCTCAGCAGTCTACACCTCACCATGGCAGAGCAGCTACTGTCCATCCAGAGAAGAAGGAGTTCGTGATGTTCCCTAAAACAAAGCCATCTCAAGAAAACCGGGTTCATTTCCAGCTACCACCATCTGGAAAAATCAGACGACTTCTCGTGGGGAACTCCGATCTCAGACATGTCAGTCGGCGACGACTAGATCCAACTGGTGCTACTCACATTCGCACCCTCCATGGATCCACAGTCAAAGACTTGATTGGTGCCCTTGGCTTGTGTCACCCTCGAGATGATGTGGCTAGTGTGGTGGTGCACACTGCACCAAGCGAAAGCCCCAGTAACATCGACTCATCCATAAAGGACTATGAGAATCTAACCTCCCTAATTCGTCGGGTGTTCCCTGAAGCTGCAATAGCACTCACTGCAATCATACCCAGAAGAATGAACACAGTCCAGATGACCTCCTCTCTGAACAAACACCTCCTAGAGATCTGCAAAAAGAAAAATATAACTCTTCTTCATGAGCTGCGCTTTTGGGCTGCAGATGGAACCATCGACTCTCGTTTGTTTTCAAATGACAGGCACATCAACGAGAGAGGAACTGCAGTCTTACTACGTCAGATCGCAAGGTTTCTGAGACAGGACCCACCTCCTGCAAGATCCACCGCCATTGCTCATGGGACGGAAAAGAAGAGAACAAAACTGGGACACCAGCAAGCAGAAGACATCTACAATACAGAATTTCCTCCTCTCCCTCGGAAACGGCAGTTGAACCATTCCAGCCCTGCAACACGGCCAGAGCAAATTCATAGCATTCCAAACAGCAAGGACACTTGTCTGAACAACAACAATGATAAACTAAATGACATAGTACAGACAGGTAGAATACAGACAGTCACTGGCCCTAACCTCAACAAGGACGTACTGCCTACTGTGACGGAGAAGAAACCCCAAAACACCAACACTCAGTGTCCCGGCCAAGCACCCCTTAGATGTCAAACAGAAAATGTAGAGGTGTACGCAACTCAACCTTTGGTTCCTGAGTGCCCGCTACTTCCAGATTGCCCCACCAAACCATCCCTCAAAACCTCTGATGGCCCCCTACCTACACTTTCATTCTTTTTCCCCATTCTTTCATCCATACATCCAGTGTCTTTGTAGTTACTTCAAGTTCCATATTTAAATTTTGCTTCTCTGGTACACTATCTACCCATTTTAGTATGTTGAAGAAATTGTACATGTATAATTCTTGCGATAAGTATACTGATTCTCTCTCTCTCTCTCTCTCTCTCTCTCTCTCTCTCTCTCTCTCTCTCTCTCTCTCTCTCTCTCTCTTACCACATTTGAATTTTTTGCCTCAAGGGCTGAATGTAAGAAAGGCACTACTGCCTAATTCACTACCCTTGTAAAATAAAGTTCGTTCGTTCGTTCTCTCTCTCTCTCTCTCTCTCTCTCTCTCTCTCTCTCTCTCTCTCTCTCTCTCTCTCTCTCTCTCTCTCTCTCCCCTCTTCTCTTCTCTTCTCTTCTCTTCTCTTCTCTTCTCTTCTCTTCTCTTCTCTTCTCTTCTCTTCTCTTCTCTTCTCTTCTCTTCTCTTCTCTTCTCTTCTCTTCTCTTCTCTTCTCTGTCTTCCCTTTGTGTCTTCTCTCTCCTCTCTCTTTTCTGTCTTCTTTCTTTTCTCTCTCTCTCTCTCTCTCTCTCTCTCTCTCTCTCTCTCTCGTGGGTGCGTGCGCGCGCGCGTTTGTGAATTAATGAGTGTGTGTGTGTGTGCGTGTGTGCGTGCGTGTGTGCATGCGTGCGTGCGTGCGTGCGTGTGTGTGTGTGCGTGCTGGGAGGTGGGTGGGGGTGGGACGGGGTTACGGTATATTTTTTCAAGTGACTAATATGAATTATGAATACACCTTAAAGTTTTAACCTTGCATTAACGTGAACAAACCTGAGGAAAGCATAATTTCCACATGAGCCTCAAAAATATTTTTTGTTTCCTTCTCTAGGCTCTTTGCTGGAAATGTAAGAAAGGGGATATAAAGGAGGGAAGAGAATGGAAGGTTCGAGGGTGGTGAAGAAAAGAGATGACTTCGAGCAGTGTCTTCATAGAACATTGTAAATGATTCCTTTAACAGATGAATCAATCAATCACACGCGCGCGCACATACACATACTCACACACACAATATGACAGAGAGAGAGAGAGAGAGAGAGAGAGAGAGACAGAGACAGAGAGACAGAGACAGAGAGTGAGAGAGAGAGTGAGAGAGAGAGAGAGAGAGAGAGAGAGAGAGAGAGAGAGAGAGAGAGAGAATTTTTGTGAGTTCATGGTGATTTCTTTCATTAAAAAAAAGTTACGCGCATTTGAGAAAAATGGCTTGTGTCAGGGAGGCCCAAAATATCCTAAGGCGCTGATGTGTCACAGTGGTTCTTCTCCCTATGCATCAAGTATATCCACGTGCTGCAGATCCCACTGGTAAAGCGCTGTGGGATGCGTGTGTCAGGTCATGCTCGACCTCCTGATTCTCTGGAATGGGATGCGTGTATCAGGTCATGCTCGACCTCCTGATTCTCTGGAATGGGATGCGTGTATCAGGTCATGCTCGACCTCCTGATTCTCTGGAATGGGATGCGTGTATCAGGTCATGCTCGACCTCCTGATTCTCTGGAATGGGATGCGTGTATCAGGTCATGCTCGGCCTCCTGATTCTCTGGAACTGATGCAAGGTCGAGTCTCTCAGTACAGAAAGTGACCTTGCTGCCCTACGCATGCAAGTCATGGTACTTGTAAACACGGCGGGACGCGTGTCTGTGCTACTGCTAGTGACCTGCTGATATCATGCACGTGGTAATGATGACACTCATGTAAGACAACCCTGAAAGTTTCGGGACGGCTGCTAATGCAAAAACGACGATGGGGGTGAAAATAATTACAGTGACGACGACAATGAAAATGATGACACCGACGAAGACGACGACGACGATGATGATGATGATGATGATGATGATGATGATGAGGAGGAGGAGGATGAGGAGGAGGAGGAGGAGGAGGAGGAGGAGGAGGAGGAGGAGGAGGAGGAGGAGGGAACGAACGAATGAACGTACGAATGATGAATGAATGAAAGAGCGAATGAATGAACGAACGAATAAATGAATGAATTACTTTTTACAGCCTATATCAGTTTGGCAGGTGTTAGGCCATCGATCGCGAAAATCACTAGAGCTGTTCGGAGCACGTCACGTCCAGTCTCTATATCCCCCGTCACTCGCCTCTCGCGAATCGCGTAGAGAAACGTGGGTCAACTGTCCCCCCCCCCCCCCCCCCCCCCAACCCACAGGGGGAAGGAGGAAGAGGAGGAGAGAACACGTTTCTAATACGGTAACGTAACTGTTGACGCTCAGGTCTGCATGCATCTGGTGGCTTTGGTGGCTGTGGTGGTGGTGGTTGCGGCGGTGATGGTGGTGGTGATGGTGATGGTGGTGGTGGTGATGGTGATGGTAGTGGTTGCAGCGATGATGGTGACTGTGATGGTGGCTGTGGTGGTGGTGGTTGCGGCGGTGATGGTGGTGGTGATGGTGATGGTAGTGTTTGCGGCGATGATGGTGACTGTGCTGGTGGCTGTGATGGTGTGGTTGAGGCGGTGATGGTGATGATGGTGGTGGCTGTGGTGGTGGTTGTTGCGGCGGTGATGGTGATGGTGGTGGTGGCTGTGGTGGTGGTTGTTGCGGCGGTGATGGTGATGGTGGTGGTGGCTGTGGTGGTGGTTGTTGCGGCTGTGATGGTGGTGGTGGTGGTGGTGATGGTGATGGTAGTGGTTGCAGCGATGATGGTGACTGTGATGGTGGCTGTGATGGTGGTTGTTGCGGCGGTGATGGTGATGGTTGTGGTGGCTGTGATGGTGGTTGTTGCGGCGGTGATGGTGATGGTGGTGGTGGCTGTGGTGGTGGTTGTTGCGGCGGTGATGGTGGTGGTGGTGGTGGTGGTGATGGCGGTGTTGATGCCGACTGCAGTGACTGTATTAATGGTAGTGACGAGTATGATGAGAATGTAAAGATGAGGAAATATTCAAGTGAATGAGATAAGGTTAAAAAAAAAGTTGCGGTTAAGGGAACGTTACAAACCAAAAAAACGCGAGGGTGCGGGGGTTGGTGTGTGTGTGTGTGTGTGTGGGGGGGGGGGGGGTCGGCCTGAGCTTTTTCTTTCTTTCTTTCTTTCTTTCTTTCTTTCTTTCTTTCTTTCTTTCTTTCTTTCTTTCTTTCTTTCTTTCTTCCTTCCTTTCTTTCTTTCTTTCTTTCTTTCTTTCTTTCTTTCTTTCTTTTTCCTTCCTTCCTTCCTTTCTTTCTCTTTATTTCTTTCTTCTTCCTTCCTTCCTTCCTTCCTTTCTTTCTTTCTTTCTTTCTTTCTTTCTTTCTTTCTTTCTTTCTTTCTTTCTTTCTTCCTTCTTTCCTTCCTTCCTTCCTTCCTTCCTTCCTTTCTTTCTTCCCTTTTTAAAAGAGACCAGATTGAACTTAAACCAAACTTTCTTCCACTTAAAACGGGTTAAAAAACTTAAATAGTGGAATCCCTGAGTGGTCATGGTACAGAGAAGATGGGACAGCACGCAGTCGGTTGTTCACCGTCAATTTCTTTCTTCTGTCTTTTTCTTTTGCATAATCGAAAAACAAGTTAAGTGTTGGCAGAAAAACATGGTGGGTCGGGTTACCGTAAGCACAACTATTTTTTATGAGTGTCCCAATCTGAATGGTGGTGGTGGTGGAGGCAAACGATACTGTAGTTCTTGCAGCAGTGAGGCTGCTGGTAGTGAAGGCGGCAATGATGATAATGGCGGCGGATCTAGGCTACTGGAACAGCTGCACTATCCAGGTAATGGGGATGGTAGTGCCGTGCCAAAACTATTTTCAACCAAAACGACCATTCTATCTTAGACAACAACAACAACAACAACAACAACAAAATTGTGGTTAAGATAACACGGACAAAAAAAGGGGGTAGGGGGTGGGGGTGGGGGTAGGGGGTGAGGGTAGGAGGCAACTTGGTTGGTAGGTCAGACTTTTTATTGTTTTTATTTTATTTTTGAGGAGGATATATTAAGACTGCGCACATTTGTGTGTGTGTGTGTGTGGGGGGGGGGGGGGGGGGGTGTGTGTGAAGAAATGTTACTTACACAGTTTATTAATATGAACATATTGAAAAATACATGCACCTGTTTGCTTAAAACACTTTTTAATGCTCTTAGGGAAGACACTGCAGCACGTAGTTTGTTGTTTACCTTCGATTTCATTCCTCCTTTTTTATCCCTTTTTTAAGAATCGACAAAAAAAGTTTAGGGTTGGCACGAAAAAAGAAGTCGCACCAGTTACCGTAACCACCGTTTTGTTGTAACCGTATCCTCCATTTCCCGTAGTCTCTCTGGTGCCTAGACCTTTCATAGGCAATATTACTTCCATTGGCCATTTCTTGGTTTTCGTCCAGCCTCCCTCCATCCCACTCACTCTGTTGGAGGTTAAGCCCACAACTGATTATCAAAGTTGTTACTACGGGAATGAAATCGGGGAAGGGGGTGGGAGTGGAGAGTGAGAAAGAGAGAGAGAGAATGTGTGTAGAGAGAGAGAGAGAGAGAGAGAGAGAGAGAGAGAGAGACAGAGACAGAGACAGACAGACAGACAGACAGAGAAAGAGAAAGAGAGAAAGAGACAGAGACAGAGACAGGAAGAGACAGAGACTGACAGACAGACAAAGAAAGAGAAAGAGAGAAAGAGAGAAAGAGACAGAGACAGGAAGAGACAGAGACTGACAGACAGAGAGACAGAGAAAGAGAGAATTCAAATGCATGCCTCCCTTGCGTACGTATATCTATCACTTAATCACATCTTCAAGTATCAATCATCATACACTTCTGTGAAATGCATTCCTGCCATTTACGAGAATGGTGTATGGAACACTTTGATTTCAAACTCTTCCTTTTTTGTAAACTCCTCCTCCTACTGCATCAACATGACATCTTGCGCCTCATTGCTTCACCAGCAAGGTGTCGTCTTCGTCGAGCCAAGGACTCCATCAACAATGGTCCAGCCAGGCGGAAGCAGCAGCAGCAATGGCGACCTGGCAGGAAACGGAGGAGGCGCTGTGTTGGCCACGGACCACTTAGAACTAGTCTTCTGCGCCGCCTTCGCTCTGGCGATCTTCCTGGCACTGCACAGCCTGGTGTTGCCCAGTCTGCTGGCACTAGGCGTGCTGTGGCTGGTCTCCAGACTGTTGCGTGCCCGCCTGGCCTCCAGCTTGGACCCTATCGGCAAGGCCGTGCTCGTCACAGGCTGCGATTCAGGTAAATCAAGTTGGAGTCTCCATTGATTCCTTCAGCTCAGGTCGTTATTTTGAATTAAAGTCCACCTTAAACCGTCCTGAATCGCTTTGTGTACACCGAGACAGGTGTTGGCCGCGATTCAGGTAAGACTGGGGACCCTAAAGGCACCTAGAGCTTAGATATCAACTTTGATTTAAGTCAGCCTCGAATCGTTTTGAACTGCTTTTTGCACGCCATGACAGGTGTCGGCTGCAATTCAGGAAACTTTGGTCGAGACTTGGATTTAAGACCACCTTAACCCTTTAAATTCTGCAGCGCCTGTTGCCGCCTTATATTTCCGCTTGTCTTTTTTATATTTACGTTCTGTGAAATTTGAAGAGTTAACTCCTGTATGTTGGGAGCTAAAGGGTCACGCCGTTTTAGTCGCCCTGCGCACACCTGTACAGACACGAAGAGACCCGCAGGGGTGGAGTAGTTGGAGTAGACTAGGATAGGGTGGAGTCGGAAAGGTTGGGGTGTGTGGATTGAGATGCGGTAGAGTGGCTTCAGGTGTGGTGTGGGTGTGGGTGGGGTGGGGGGTTTGGGGATGGGAGTATTGGGGTAACGTAGCGGACTTAGGGTGATATGACGTCAAATGGAGAGGGGTGGAGTGGTGTGTGATTAGGTAAGGTAGGATGAGATCCAAACAGGGCTGAATGAAATGGGAATCGATGGAACGGAAAAGGACGGGGTGGAGTGGATTGGAATGAAATGGACTAGAATGAGATGCGATACAATGGGAAAGGGTGGGATGAAATATGATTGAATAGGACAGAAATTTTGTGCGATAGGATAGTATACAGAAACGATGAAACAGAATTGAAAAATAGGCCAAAATAATGTGAATACATGTACTTGAATGAATGAACGAATGCGCGAGAGGACGCCTTCGTTGTGTGCACAACTCAGGCCTGTACCAATGATGAAAACGATACAGTGTGAAGGTTCGACATTTGCCCTACAGCACTGACTGTTGTTTTGATTGTAACACGAAACGATGGAACCGGCACAAGCAATACTGGAAAAAGAGACATAATTTGTTGTAAAATGAGATTTATTGTGTCAGTCAAGTATTCAGTTGGATAATTTCATTGAATCGCGAAGGAAATATAATCCTATTGTGTTGAAAAGCAACTCGTTTGGTATGATGTACGATGTATGTGTGTGTACATGTAAAACGGCGATGTTTGTGTGCGAGTTCTGGCATGTAGGTAGATACGTACATTGGTACTACTGATACAGGGCAGCGTAGACAGGAGAGGACAACACGAACCATGCATGGTAGCTCAGCTGGTAGAGCATTTCGGGCGCTAACCGAAAGGTCGCGGGTTCAGTCCCCGCCTGTGGTTCTACATTTTTCCTGTCTGTACCACGCAGAGTTTCGGCTCTGTATGTTAAACAATACGTACATTTGTATTTGTCAGCAGTAAGTGGGTGTATTCAGATGCATACACCTCTCCCTTCCCCACCCTATCTCCCTACAAACAGAAATGTCACTGATACACTCAATAATCCTTTTATTTCCCCTTTCTCTCCCGTCTCCTTTCTTCAACAACCTTCCAACGCCGCATTTCTTTCTGCAATATGTCTTCCTATGAATGCATGAATGACGGTAGGAAGGAGAGTAGGGAGAAAGGAAGGAAGCTTTACAACCTGTCAGTTCTTTTAAACTACATGTGTGTCAGGCCTTTGATCACGACAACACTTATTTGATTGGAGTGAGGGCATGTCAGATCCCCATTTCTCCAGTTATTCGCCTATTATGAATCGCGCAGGGAGACGCGGTGGGCATCTTCTTACCCCCAACACATAGGGGATGTATACATTGAAAAACCAAAATATCAAAATTGTATTACAAATACAAAACAAACATGCGTTGGCCGACGGCTTGAAGCCTTCAAAGACACAAGAACAACAGTTAAACGAAAAGGAACCGAAAGAAGGGGACGAGTGAATGACAGTACTTATACAAAAACGGGGGGAAAGGATAAATAATGTTTACATAGTGTAGGGGCTTATATTTATTCAAGATCATCTCGTTCAATATACTTCCCTCTCATATAACTTCCACAACTTACAGAAAATAAATCTTTCCACAACCCCCCCCCCCTCTCTCTCTCTGTCTCTGTCTGTCTCTCTCTGTCTCTGTCTGTCTCTCTCTGTCTGTCTGTCTGTCTGTCTGTCTGTCTGTCTGTCTCTCTCTCTCTCTCTCTCTCTCTCTCTCTCTCCCTCACTCTCTCCCTCACTCTCTCTCTCTGTCTCTGTCTCTGTCTCTCTCTCTGTCTCTCTCTCTGTCTCTCTCTCTCTCTCTGCCTCTGCCCCTCTCTCTCTCTCTCTCTCTCTCTCTCTCTGTCTCTCTCTCTCTCTCTGTGTCTCTGTCTCTCTCTCTGTCTCTCTCTCTGTCTCTCTCTGTCTCTCTCTCTGTCTCTCTCTGTCTCTCTCTGTGTCACAAGTCGGACCAGCTCGTTATACTGAAAGGTCAAAGGTCTAGGGGAATTCATTCGATCCACTTGTAACATTATCTCACACAGTCACTCCATCAAACACGAACACAAGACAGAAAAACGGTGAGGTCATAGGTTAATATGTCAAAAACTCTTTAATTACCACGCCAGGGTGATGGAGGAATGAATCAAGGTTAACGTGAGGGATAAATCAAGCAGAAGCAACAATACTCATAATCCTAATCACAATCATAATCATATAAGAGAACGAATGGCCCGCCAGCCGATCAAAAGTAATAACTTATCTGACCGTGCCCTTCACTCTTGTCTCGGCTGCTGCTCACAAATGCGAGCTGCGTGTCAATCGTGGTTCAACCGCTCAGTCGTCACGAGTGCCCCCTGTCCTTGGGACACTCGTTGTAGCTGATCTGTAGACGCCGGCGGGAAGAGAAGGGGGTGAAGGGAAAGGAGAAGCAATTGTATTCGATCACAAGCACAACCATAGCAAACCAATTTGTATTCTTTCAAAGTGGCCTCTGCCTTTTCTCTCAGTCGTCAGTATTCTTTCTGTACGGACGGCTTCATATCTTCACCTGGAGATGGGCACGGGCGTTGCAAGCGTGTCTTCATCCCGGAGATGGGCATGGGCGTTGCAAGCATGGTATCTCCTCTCAACGTGGAGTGCAGGGAGGAAGGATGGCATAATATCTTGGCGTGGAGGGTGACGCAACCATCAGCGTCTTCTCGGGAGTGACGAGGAATGACGCAACTTATGGCGCGGAGGGTGACGCAGTCATCGGGGAGGGTGTGTGTGTGTGTGTGTGTGTGTGTGTGTGTGTGTGTGTGTGTGTGTGTGTGTGTGTGTGTTAGATCTTGATGTTGTTTTCGCCGACGCTGGCGCTGGTTTTCAGGCATTTTTATTCTTTCTGCACGGGCACGATCGAACTCTGCCATTTTCCAGTCAATCGTAGGACCCCCATTTAAGAAGAGGCCCCTCCCTCGCCAAGTCTCCAGTATCGTTCTCCCTTCCAACCGATGGAAACACTTTCCCGCGAACATGGGAATGGAAACGTTCGACTAAGCCATGATAATTTGCTATCCTCTACGGCCGGCGGAGCCATAATAGGTTCATCATAAAGAAGTAAATAACTTAATCTAAAGGGGAAAGGGGATGATCTCGCAACACTCTCTTTCTGT
>JAWQFJ010002319.1:105842-114616 GCA_034096865.1 Theodoxus fluviatilis
GAGTTCACTCCTTGGTTCCAGAGATTTCCATGAGGCACGCCTGCAGGGCTTGAACTATTCACCTGTAGTGCATCATAAACCCAAGATCTCAGGCAAATCTGGAGTGGCGAGTGTTAAAACTTCCTCACAAACCTTTGCTTAGTCAATCAGCGCTGCCCATGAAATGTTCACCCACAGACAGAGGTGCCTGGCTTCCCATGGTAGTCCTGTGTCCATGTGCTGGCCTAGTGTCAGAACAGTCTTTCCAATGAGCCATGCATTCGGGCACTCTTTGCAGCTTCTGATCAGATAGACTACATAGTTGGAGCTGCGGGAGTATTTGCCTATGATGTTATGTCAGACCAGGTTCCTGACAATTGTAGTTTCTGTGCAGGTAATTTGCACGGGTTGAACATCTAGCAAAATGAAGGGGCACAGCTCACCACCTTGGGAGGAAACTCTTCCTCACTGAGCAAACGCTCGGCCAACTAAAGGCCTTTTCAGGGCTGCTCTTCCTCATGAAAGAATGCAATTAGGTTGCCATGTGGTCAACCTGTCCCTCTAAGTTTACTTACATCGGACCCCAGCACTTCACCTCTTGGCTGTGAATGTGATAAAGCACATTGTAATCAAGCTTTGGCAAGGGCTCTACCTTCATGAGTCAAAGCCCATTACTGAAAGGCCAGTGGATAGGGTGCTTCCCCCCAGTTGCTTGCAGCTCGTAGCAGCCTCGTTTGAAGCTTAGCAGATCCTCGAATGGCATTCTTGGGCAAGGTGCTTAACTCACATGGCCTCTACCCGCCCAGGGGCAAATCTGGGCATGTCATGTTGAGGGCAGGAATGGCACAGTAAAGAGCAATTAAACTTTGCATGCAATCATGAGCCAGCGTTGGGAGTTGCAATACTCCCCCAAAGAATGGCATGCTGCTCAGCCTACCTTGTTGGCAGTTAATAGATCGGTGTCAACTTGTGTCAAACATTTGACTGTCTTTATATCTGCTTTCATTTTATTGACAAATGTCAATACTGGCCTATTCCTTGCTACATTTTGCAAGGTTCCTAGCATAAGCCACACACCCCTGTGCATCTTATCTGTCACTACATTCGCCGTCAGGTGCCAGTGAAGGATTGATAATGGGGTCCTATGATCAAGGGGTAAAATGTTAAATGATTCAAGACCCCGACATGGGAGATAAGTTGCTGTACAAAATCCAACATAACCTTTGGTTTTCAGCAGAGAAGCATAGCCATTGGTAATAGTCGATTCTCAGGCCCAACCATTGGAAAGATTCAAACCTTCAGAGGTGTGGACTTGTAATGCCTAACCACCATTAAAAGACTCCATAGTCTTTGTAAGTTGCTACATTAAAGATCACTTTATCAACTCAATCATCTCAACCACTGATACAGAATGTTAGTTGTGGCTGTTTCAACAAGGCCAACTTTTTCAATACAATACAAACCACATACACTCATTAGCTTCTTGCACACTTTATTTCCAAACACAGCAGTGGCTTTTCTTCTTCCACTGCACTAAATGAACCCTATCATCTTGGATACTAGGGTGCTTACTGCAATCAAAGCATTAAAAACTGGGGGCAGGCTGCTGCCCTAGAGAAGACCTAGAACAGTGGGAGGTCACTTGATGTAGTCGGCATCCTTGTGGCCCGGCTGGGTGTTGGGGGTGTGGGGCCAGAAGGTAGGACGGTTGACTGGGTCCAGTGCCTTGTCAGGGAAGTAGTGGGCGTACATCTGGTACGTCATGCTGTCCGGTGCTGGCACCTTGTCAATCTTGCTCAGCTGCAGGGACACAAAAACTTCATGACATGACGGCTAGATAGGGTTGACTTCCACGCTACATTTCATAATGATGAATAAAGTTTCATACCAAATACATACCACTAATCATTGCTTACAGATATCTTTGGTAAGGGGGTATCATCACTGCCTACGAATATGCTGCCTGAACACTTTCATCTGGCTAACACTGCTGAACATAAGCTTGAATGAAAGTATATCAGTGTAGGACACGTTCAGTGATCAGAAAACGTTGAGTAACCAGGCTCATCACACACATACATGAATGTAAAAATTCCACATTATATACAAACACACACATACACACACATTTTCACAACTATCTGCACACAGTGAGATGTTCCACTTCATCATTTATGGTTTAAGTTCAGTGACATCAAAACTTACGATGGCCTTGGCAGCATTCATCTGGGCCTCCATTTCCTTCACAAAGGCCTTACTCTTCTCAAGCTGAAAATGGAAGGATTGCACATATAGGGTTTGCTACTCATCCACAACACTGGCCCTCTATTGCCAGTAAGAATTAGAATACTCCTGCAATGAATGGGTGCGTTTGTTTGGCCCAAAATCTCAAGAGAATCGCGATGGCTAGGCGTTTCTTACGTTCCTCGCTCTTAAGGACACACTCGCTGTGAAGGCATGAAGTTGAGGGAGGTCCGGAGCTCCCTCGATGCTTACCACTGCAGTAAGCCAGATGACCCAAAATGGCGGAAACAGTGCGAGTTGGGCTGGTGGTCGGAGATAACAGTGCCTGTAATGTGCTTCTCAGGGTCAGAGAATGGAAAAGTCTACGTACACAGAACTATTTGCTGTTCGAGTGTTCATTTTTATATCTTGAGGAGTAGGTGTATAGGTTATTTCTGGACATAACTGCCGAAATAGTTTTATTGCTTGCAAACAGGCAACACCGTATACGTACGCTCTATGATTGATGTCCCTTGAATCGATTGAATTGAATCGAGGCCTAACATTTTGGGCAAAATTGCTTTTTTCTTCGTTGAAAAAGTTCCTGTGCCATTTGATATGATACCATGGTGTGTTCTATGAAGTGAACAAGAAGGGCAAAGCCCATACGACTCACATGCTTGACCTTGACCTTTATATGACCTTGACCTTCAGGTGACCTTCAAGGTCAAGGTCAAACAACTAAACCTACCAATGACATCATACACAAAGAAATGCTTTACACATTTTTCCTACCAAAATACATGTGACCTTGACCCAAGGTCAAGGTCATCCAAGGTCATGCAACACAAAGCTGTTAATTCAAGACATAGGAAGCACAATGGTGCTTATTGGCACTTTCTACCATGAGATATAGTCACTTTTAGTGGTTCACTACCCCATTTTGGTCACATTTCATAAGGGTCAAAGTGACCTTGACCTTGATGATATGTGAACAAATGTGTCTCATGATGAAAGTATAACATGTGCCCCACATAATTATTAAGTTTGAAACAGTTATCTTCCATAGTTCAGGGTCAAGGTCACTTCAAAATATGTATACAATCCAACTTTGAAGAGCTCCTGTGACCTTGACCTTGAAGCAAGGTCAACCAAACTGGTATCAAAAGATAGGGCTTGCTTTGACCTATATACCACTTGTAGCTAAGGTCGCCATTCTCAATAACGTGGGAGAAAATTGGGAAAATGTGAAAAATGACTGTTTTTGAGACTACATTTATGGCTCCTGTGACCTTGACCTTGAAGCAAGGTCAAGTCACTGTGTATGTTTTTTGAGGCCTTGTCATCATACACCATCATGCCACATTTGGTGTTGATAGACTTAATAGTCTCCGAGAAAAATCCAACGTTTAAGTTTTTTACGGACGGACGGACGCCCGGACGGACGGACGGACGCCCGGACGGACGGACGACACGGCTCAGTACATAGACTCACTTTTGCTTCGCATGTGAGTCAAAAACTATTGTGATATTTGTATCATCAGTTATTTCGTCTAGGGGCAACTTCTTCACCGACTCTGGCGCCGGGACGCAGCCATGCTCTTCCGCCTTGCCAATTGATGATTGGCCGTTTTTCTAGCTGTAGGAGCGTCTCACTCGCCCTAGACTAGCCATTCAGGGAGAATCTCGAGATTTTGGGCCAAACAAACGCCCCTCCCAATACTCCGCTTCTGTGCATTATGACCAACAGAGTTACCTCCCTTTATCGACAGAATCGTTCATTCAAGTTCAATTGCAAGACCCTCCAGCTACAAAGTTTTGATTTACTGAATTTTTTCTCAGCTTCATCTCCAATGCAATTTCCTACTCTTTCTCATTTTTGCAACTGCATCTTCCCACTAACAACACATGTTGGGGAGGGAGGGAGGGAGGGAGGGAGGGAGGGAGGGAGGGAGGGAGGGAGGGAGGGAGGGAGGGAGGGAGGGAGGGAGGGAGGGGAAGGGGAGGGAGGGAGGAGAAGGGGAGGGAGGGGGGGGAAGGGGAAGGAGGGAGGGATGGAGGGGAAGGAGGGAGGGAGGGAGGGGAGGGAGGGAGGGAGGGAGGGAGGGAGGGAGGGAGGGAGGGAGGGAGGGAGGGAGGGAGGGAGGGAGAGAGGGAGGGAGGGAGGGAGGGAGAGAGAGAGGGAGGGAGGGAGGGAGCGAGAGAGAGAGAGCGAGAGCGAGAGCGAGAGAGAGAGAGAGAGAGAGAGAGAGAGAGAGAGAGAGAGAGAGAGAGAGAGAGAGAGAGAGAGAGAATTTAATCTCATCAAACTTACCAAAAGGTTCAAAATATAACAGAATTATCTGAAACATGGCCTACAAAATTCAGCATTCAGCTGTCCACATACATCCTCTTCTATTCAAGGCTGCAAGCTAACATGCTGGGACAGCAGGTGGAAAACTGAGACTCACAGCTTCCCTCTCTTCAGCACTGATCTTTTCCTTGACCTGGTCCTTGTCCTTGGGGTAGGGAATGGTGAGACTGGCATACTGGAAGAAGAGGCAAGGAAATCACCTGAGAGAGGCAGCTGACTGCATCAAGGGAGTGCCTATGCACAAGAACAGGTAGGACATTAGCATTGCTCAATGAGTCCTTACAAAATACAAATTCAAATACAGAGTATGCATTCTAAATGGTTGAAATGAAAAAATTCACATCATCCCACTTGAACATCACACATCCTTCTCAAACTGGTCATCCAAGACAAAGGTCCTTACATTAATCCCAATTCAATTAGTTAATTCCAGAGGGTAACAGCCCAAAGACTTTGTCAGCCAACTCAAAATGACAAACTTACTGCCTTCTCAAACTGGTCAGCCATGGAAGGGTTGGGAACATGCAATAATCTGAATTCAAATATATGGTATGAATTCTTGACAAGACTGCCTCACTCTCTCTCTCTTGCAAAACGTATGCCTTCTCTAGCTAGCAAAAAAACAACAACAAAACCCACCAAAAGGTTGGGTTCTTATTAATTTGAATAAGTGGCAGAAAGACGAACACCTGGAGGTCAGTCCAGGTGTGGCCCACCCCCCGAGAGTGAAAGGAAGATTATAGGGCCGAAACACTCGGCGACGGGGTTCTTCCTCTGAAGACCGTCTTCTGCTTCGCTCCATAGGGAGTTTCTAGCTACTGAATTCGAACACATTGCATACATTCTTGAAGAAAAATATGGAAAGACCGCATCATCCCACTCTACAGCCTTCTCAAAGTGGTCAGTGAAGGCAGGGCTGGGTCCTTACACGAATCCAAAGTCAAATGCATTGCATGGACTCTAGAGGAAGAAAAGACCACATCATCCCACTCCAATGCTAAACTTACAGCCTTCTCAAACTGGTCAGCCAAGGCAGGGTTGGGCAGCATGGCCTTGTAGGTCTTGAAGTCAATCTTCGGCAGCTCAGCGGGGTACTGGTGCACTCTGTGGGATGAAAGGAGAGACAGGCATTAGTCACCTGCTGTGGCATAACACAGGACGCTGAAGAACTATTCCCATTACTGACCTCTACTCTCACAGAAAAGCCCAATGAGACTCATTAAAATAATGCAAAACTGAAATATATGTGTCCACCCTGGACCATAAAATAAACTTTCCTTACACCAGCTTTGCACACTGCAATGGGGTTAGAGACTGATGTGGTGAGATGACCAATCACCCTGAACTGGACAATTCCAAGTGCACATGAGGCCTCCCCTAAAGCATTGTTTGTTTCCAGTCACCATATCAACCATAAATGTTGCTGTCAACCCTACAGGTTGTGTTTTTTTTCATGCTGAAATAACACTATCACACACACACACACACACACACACACACACACACACCTCTCTCTAAAATTGGTCATTCTTTTGCTAGAATTAATGATAATTTCAATTAAATCTTATCTGTACAAAACTCAAAATATGAAATCTACTCTTTAATATATCTATGGAACATTTACCTTTCCTTGAACAAACATAATTTCTACCTACCTACCCTATTTTTTGCTGTTGCCATCTATGTTAACTGAATTTGTGTGTGTGTGTGTGTGTGTGTGTGTGTGTGTGTGTGTGTGTGTGTGTGTGTGTGTGTGTGTGTAATATCTAGCTACAAGACAAAGCACTGCAAATCTAAACAAACACACAGAAAATTCAGTCTCACTAATGGTTGGGAAGCAATGGGAAACTGTTCAATTGACCTCCATAAAAACAATCAGGAGGAGCAAAATCACATGACCAGAAATAGCAATCTCTGCCTTCACACTCATTTCTTCTTAGAAACAAGAAGGGCAAAGCCCATACGACTCACATGCTTGACCTTGACCTTTATATGACCTTGACCTTCAGGTGACCTTCAAGGTCAAGGTCAAACAACTAAACCTACCAATGACATCATACACAAAGAAATGCTTTACACATTTTTCCTACCAAAATACATGTGACCTTGACCCAAGGTCAAGGTCATCCAAGGTCATGCAACACAAAGCTGTTAATTCAAGGCATAGGAAGCACAATGGTGCTTATTGGCACTTTCTACCATGAGATATAGTCACTTTTAGTGGTTCACTACCCCATTTTGGTCACATTTCATAAGGGTCAAAGTGACCTTGACCTTGATGATATGTGAACAAATGTGTCTCATGATGAAAGTATAACATGTGCTCCACATAATTATTAAGTTTGAAACAGTTATCTTCCATAGTTCAGGGTCAAGGTCACTTCAAAATATGTATACAATCCAACTTTGAAGAGCTCCTGTGACCTTGACCTTGAAGCAAGGTCAACCAAACTGGTATCAAAAGATAGGGCTTGCTTTGACCTATATACCACTTGTAGCTAAGGTCGCCATTCTCAATAACGTGGGAGAAAATTGGGAAAATGTGAAAAATGACTGTTTTTGAGACCACATTTATGGCTCCTGTGACCTTGACCTTGAAGCAAGGTCAAGTCACTGTGTATGTTTTTTGAGGCCTTGTCATCATACACCATCATGCCACATTTGGTGTTGATAGACTTAATAGTCTCCGAGAAAAATCCAACGTTTAAGTTTTTTACGCCCGGACGGACGGACGCCCGGACGGACGGACGGACGACACGGCTCAGTACATAGACTCACTTTTGCTTCGCATGTGAGTCAAAAATATCAAAGAGCAAGCAATCCAAAACTGTACCTGATAAGATCACTAAATGGCTTACACAGTGCTCACATTAAGTATGAAGTCAAAGCATTTGCACAAACACGCCAATTTACTGTTTAGCAACTCATGCATCAAGTTGACCTCATGGCTGGATCTGACACACAACATCTCCAGCACAATAAGAGGAAAGGGGTACACAGGTTCAGAAAATGATAAGTGAAACCTGTTCCTTCATCAATCCCCATATCTCTCTCTCTCTCTCTCTGCACACACACACACACACACACACATACACACACACACATGTTGTGAAGGTTATAGATCATTGTAGCGCAGTCGGTTTGTGTATATCGATCAGGTCATTGTCCTAGCACGCGGTCAAATCGGGCTAAAACTATCTTGTTGTGTCACGTGATGTCAGTCAATTTAGAGCTCGATATGTTGTGAAGGTTCTAGATCGTCGTGGCATGGTTGGTTTGTTTATATTGGTCAGGTCATTGCCCTAGTAGCATGCGATCGAGTCAGGCTAAAACTATCTTGTTGTGTCATGTGATGTCAGTTGATTTCCAGCTTGAACAAGAGACTATTCGAGCAGCTTCATTCACGAAAGATCTGGAACCTGAGGTTAGGTATAAAAAGCACGACATAGCGAGAGAGAGACAGACATGACTGAGAGACGACTGAGACTTGAGGAGACAATCAGCTGATGCAACAGAGTTAAGGTGAGAGCTTAAATTTGTGAAAAGAGTGAGTCCTCTGCGGTACTGCGCATAGAGTGAAGCTGCTACGAGTACGATGATTACTGTTTGCTGATTTTCACCACTGCGTAGCAATCAGTGCGTGAAGAAAGTTTATCAAAAACGACCACCAGCGTTTGTAACTTTGATTTCCCAGTGCAAGCTAGAAGAACCCCTGTACAACAAGAGAAGAGGACAGTGTGTCATAACAATGCAATAAAAATGAAACACTTTTCCAAATTAACACATCAACATGAACAAAATCATCAATAAACAATAGGCCATATTTCAAAGGTTTTCTGGATATTGGAGCTGAAATAGTGGGTGGGTGGATGGAATGGATGGTTGGTTTGTGGATGGATGGATGGATGGATGGATTTTATGGCCTATCAGACTTCGTATGCTATATCTATTTCCCACATAGCCGCATGTTTTTTTAAATAAAAATAATTTGCAAGATATTTTGCTACCTATATTATATAAAATAGATGGTAATTGGCAAGTTCACCACTATCACTGACCACATGCAATGATTCATGTCTGGTAACTGATATATGTTTTAGACTAGGAAGATTTTCAGTGAGCCTGCCCCAGCAGAATCACGCCTTTAATTTGTTACTAAAAATACGCTGCTAAAAACTATTTGCCTTTTCTGGGTAACTTATTCAGTTCATTTGCAAAG
>JAWQFJ010002320.1:0-20000 GCA_034096865.1 Theodoxus fluviatilis
TGGACATGGTAGTGACCTTTCTGTAGGATCTCTGCTTTGTTTAGAAATACAATAACACCCCCAAGCCCACACTTTTCGCATTTCCCCCCCTCCCCCCCCCCGGGTTTTGTGGCTTGCTCCCCTTTCATTTTTCCCCCCCACCCCCCCCCCTGTCCCCCTATTCAGTAGTTTGAGCGCGATGAGCATCCGGCCCGCCCGCGCGCGCCCGCACCCGATCAGCCCCGCGCCTTCAGCGCCTGTAGTCAGCGCGAACCTCTGTCACGCGCGCGCCGCGCCTGAGCGCGTGGATTGCGCGCGGTCCGTCGGCGAGCGACCCACAGCACGACACGTGTCAGCGCGCCGATACCCGCAACACTGCGGTCAGCGAGAGCGAGCGCGCTCCACCCGACTAGCACGCGCGAGCACGCAGAAATCGAGAACGAAGAACAGAGAAGATAGAGGAAGAGAGGACCCATCGAAGACAACGGTGACAAGATGCGAGACGCAGCGGTAAGAGAGCGAGAGTAGAGAACCAAAGCGAGATGAAGAAGAGAGGAAGAACTGTAAGAGGAGGAGATTAGAGAGAGGGGAGAGAGAAAGCAGAAAGAGACTGGACGGGAGAGTAAAATAACAGCAGAAAACAATGTTTTCCTTAGATTTATAAAAGTCCATTTGACTCACTGTTTATCTACTGATCATGCAGAAAACATCCTACAACACTTGAGCTACATGATCTGCCTCAAGCAATTTATCACTATCAAAGCAGGGTAAGTATAAAAATATTGCTTACATCATCTGAGATCTCGAGCGGGAAGCAGTTGGTAGTGAAGCAGCATGTTGGCGACACTGATAGTTACCAAGAAAAGAACTGCACAGAAGGTCTTTTCCCCAAAATCTTCTATGTTGGATTGACCTCGTGACCACTGGAGGCCAGTTGAAACAGACTGTGGAAAATAAAAAATCGAAGAAATAGTACAAAAATTTCCTGACAAAACGACTGCAGCAACACGACATTTCAAGGGACAAGGAGACAGAGCCAAATACAATCGAGACCTACACCAAAGTGCTCACACAAATTTGTGTGAGGAAGGACAGGTAGACGCATGGCTAGTGTAGAATTTCACAACTACAAATTGGACCACACAAGCACGACAAGTATCAGCCAAGAGAAACTGCACACACGATCAGACACACTTCTGTTCTTCCAAAAAGAAGTCCCAAATATGGACTACTATATGTAGATTGGAAAATAAAGATGGTGAGGGATGAAGGAAGGAAAGAAAGTAGACATTGAAACATTATTCCAATCATCATGTTTTTTTTTTTTTTTTTTTTTTTTTTTTTTTTTTTTTTTATTTTTTTTTTTTTTTTTTTTTTTTTTTTTTTTTTTTTTTTTTTTTTTTTTTTTTTTTTTTTTCTGTTTTTTAAAGTTGAGGAAAGTAAAGGAAGAAATAGCTAGTTTCCAAAACTAACATTTTCAGTAAAAATCTAAATGAACAGCTCCAACTCAAAATTCAGATGCAAGTGATGTGACAGAATAATTATTTTTATTAACTAAAGAATATGCTTCTTTCACATCAGGGATTAATAGGCCGTGTTCATCTCGACTGAACATTGTTGAAGGATCCTGAGGTACTTTTGTGATGAGAGAGAGACGAGAGAGAGAGAGAGATGAGGGAGAGGGAGGAAGAGACGAGAGATGAAGAGAGGGAGGGTAAGGGAGGGCAGTGGAGGGGGGAGGAGAGGGAGGGAGGGGAGGGGAGGGAGGGAGGGAGGAGGGAGGGAGGGAGGGCGGGAGGGAGGGAGGGAGCAGAGGTAGGGAGGAAGGGGAGGGGGGGCGGGGGAGGGAGGGAAGGGGGTGGTGGAGGGAGGGAGGGAGGGAGGAGGAGAAGGGACCGAGAAGAGAAGGAGGAGAAGAGAGAATGGGAGAGGATGAACGAGAGGAGGAGGGAGAGGGGGAAGGAGGGAGGAGAGGGTGGATGGGGGGGTGGGGGGTGGAGGAGGATGGGGTGGAGGAGAGAGGGAGAAAAAGAGACAGAGAGAAAGAGAAACAGAGAGATGGGGTGGGAGAGAGAGGGTGGGAAGGAGGAAGGGAGAGACAAGAGGGGGAGGGAGGAGGAGAGAGAAAGAGAGAGAGAGAGAGAGAGAGAGAGAGAGAGAGAGAGAGAGAGAGAGAGAGAGAGAGAGAGAGAGAGAGAGAGAGAGAGAGAGAGAGAGAGAGAGAGAGAGAGAGAGGGGGGGGGGGAGGAAGGGATCCTTTCCAGTTTTTGTGCCAAGACAGGGTTTAGAAGCTGCCTTGAACTAAAAACCAGGCCTGTACACACACACACACACACACACACACACACACACACGAATATACAAACACACACATACACTTACACACACTCTCTCTTGCAAGAAAATTATATAAGGGAAGTTTATAAATGTATCTTAAAGTGCAACATATGCTTTAATGGGTATTTAACCAATAACATGGGCATGCACTGAAACCCTAAGCTTGTTGAATTGATGACCTGTCTGAAAATAACCTGCATATCACAAACCAGGCCTGTACACACACACACACACACACACACACACACACATACACACTCACACACACTCACTGACACACACGAATATACAAACACACACGAATATACAAACACACACATACACTTACACACACTCTCTCTTGCAAGAAAATTATATAAGGGAAGTTTATAAATGTATCTTAAAGTGCAACATATACTTTAATGGGTATTTAACCAATAACATGGGCATGCACTGAAACCCTAAGCTTGTTGAATTGATGACCTGTCTGAAAATAACCTGCATATCACAAACCGGTTTTTCAGTCAAATTTAAAACTTGATCAGCAAGTTGTGTCATGCATTGGAACCACTACTCTGAGAACTTCCAGGTAGAAAAGGTGATCAGACAAATCAATTTCATTGTGTATTCTGCATTAGTAAGCTTTGAAGGCTGAAGAATATTGTATGAATGCAAGTTATGGCATATGTACTTGTAGACCATGAGAAACAGACGATTGTTGCTATTCCTGTTATCAGTTGACTAAAAATAATGGAACTTCTCTTAGAAGAAAAATTCAAACACAACCTATTCTATTCATACTGGGTGCATCTAAATAAAAAAAATTATATTTCTAAAAGGTGTTCTGTATATTACTTTTAACAAGACAGCACTGCCAGATATTTAACTCACTACTCACTTAAGGGGTTAACACATCCTTGAAGCTCAAACCTCTTACAGTTTCTCAGTCGTTTTTAAGCAACACGCCCAAGGAGTGTTTCTCAAAGTCATCGTGACATTCTCTGAATCATTCTTCTGTCTGGCATATTTTTATGATGTTCAGAGTGCTCAGTGAGAAATGGTGTCTATGCAACTGACTGAACAAGGAAAGATCCTTAACAGTCTCTACTGGATTCTACTATTTGTTGGAAATGTCGCCAAAGCACTACTCCGACTACGAGTGACCGACTCGAACGGGGTAGGAAATGAAATCAGAAACACTCAAACAGTTCTGCCACTGAGTCCATACCATTCACCAGGAGTGTGTACACTCTCCACAACATTACCGCCGCTACAAGAACTATAGTAGCAAGAAATTCTTCCCAATCCATAAATTTGTAATCACCCTTTGTGACAGATTTTCCCGGATATAACAAAACATCCCAGGGCTGTGATTTCTAACGGTACTGTAGCATGCTAAAATGCCAGCCAACCGAAGCACGTCCCGCTGCCGATCACCAACGTTAGAAACCTCGAGTCTATTTCGACTGAAGTTCTACGCCAACTCGCACTGCAGGCAGTGAGACCGTCTTCAGGTTGGTGCAGGCATGTTTGTCGCTCCCAGTCATATGACAGCAAGCAGCCTTGGTATGCGAATTTTCTGCCCCACCCACGCATGGCCACATGACTGGAGCGTGGGTCGCAAGGTAGACAGTCGAACCGAGCTTGCGGTGAGCGAGCAGAGACGCATGCGACAGCTCGTCCGCAGAAAACCGCTGACAGTCCGCCAGTCTTAGCATTTGCATACCACCAGCGGTTTGCAGAACTACGCTGGAATGACCATCAACGAGATTCCTGCTTGACCAAAGCAAATGACAGGTAATGTAGATTTTTACCATTTAAAAATGATATACGACCGGCGATCCTGCTCTTGCCGCCATTTTGTTATAAACATGCGTCGCTGCGCATGCGTAAAGTCAACCTATCGTAGGCGTCTCACTTCTAAATCTCCACGGACAGGTGTACCACTGTGCTGCGGCGATAAATCTAAAGGGAATGTAGACCGCAAATGTGTTAAGCTTTGGCAATGTGTAGATTTGCTCATGTACGCAATGGACCGTCGTCAGTTTGATTTCTGGTCTTTACCGTGCACTATAAGAGATCAAAACTTACTTTGACATTTGTGTACATCGCGATGGCGCCGCAAAACGTTAGCTTCGCCATGCAGCTGAATTTGATTTTGGCAACCCTTTCTCATGAATAATTGACTCACTAGCCCGCGAAAACAATTATCCATTGCATTTCCTCACAGGATACATCAATCTGAACGTAACTTTCAAACTTTTTCATTCATCAAACGATGCACTTGTATTCGAGAAAGTGGTGCTCTGGCAGCCACTTTCATATTTTTGTCATATGCTCATCGTTTACTTTAAGATTTCATTAACAGACACAGGGATTTGTTCCTTCTTGTGTTCTGTAGATAATGTGAAAAATCTTGGTCTCTTCTTTTAAAAAAATCTTGCCGAAAAAAGTCACTCAGACTGTCTTGTTTCCTTGAGCAAAACATCGCCCGCTCTGTGTTAGCAGACGACAAACGCGCACGTCGCGTGAATTATCGCTGCGCATACAAAATAGTTCTTATTATTTTCACCGCTCTAATGACAATGAAGAATTGACATGTTTTGAAACCTATATATCTGGATTCCAAATTATATTGAAATTTAATAAAGATTTAGTTTTTTGAGCTAAAATGCTGTGGAGATGTTTACGGGGGCGACTGAGGCAAGGGGCGTAGGAATATGCAAATATGTGGGTTGACCCGAGTTGAGTCACTGAGGAGGAGTGGCCTATAAAGCAAAACCGCATACTTCGGCTCATTCACAAAACCGCGTAACCAGTTCCGTGTCAGTGCGGCCTCTCTGTCCCTCTCTCTCCTTCTCACACGCACAGTCGATCGCTGACACCTGACCACATGCATTTGCCCACAGATTTGAACGGCCTCCCGCCGTTCTCGGACTCTGCGCTCGCTATGTCGGACATGGTTCTGCCAGGAGAACGGTCCCTGGCGTCAGTTTTGAGCGAACACCCAGGCGAACTTGTGCGTACGGGGTCCCCAAACTTCGTCTGCTCGGTGCTTCCGTCGCACTGGCGTTCCAACAAGACGTTACCTGTGGCCTTCAAGGTGGTGGCTCTAGGCGAGGTGAAAGATGGAACCAAAGTCACCATCTTGGCTGGGAACGACGAGAACTGTTGCTCGGATATACGAAACGGAGTTGCCTACATGAAGAACCAGGTGGCCAAGTTCAACGACTTGAGATTCGTCGGTCGCAGTGGCCGCGGTAAGTTCTTGCAAACTTTTCTACTTGGCGTGTGCTTGTGTGTGTGTGTGTGTGTGTGTGTGTGTGTGTGTGTGTGTGTGTGTGTGTGTGTGTGTGTGCGTGTGCGTGTGTGTGTTTGTGAACTCGCGTAACGTGCGTGTGTGCGTGCGTGTCATCGCATGTACGCAATGTATCTGTATGTGTGCGTGCGTGAGCGCCTACTCGAAGAGTTCTCAGAAGAAAGTTTCACAGAATATCTGGGCGGTATGTGCTGTTCTTAAACCAGTGTCCTGTTAGAAGCATGGGGGTTTGTTTACTCAGTCTAGTAGGCCTATACTAGGAATAAGTGGCGGTAGGAAGGAGTGACTGTGCCGTATGCCTCCCACGTCGTTGTGTTTACACTCAGTTGTAAAGCGGTCACCGCGGTCTCGCTTCCCGCAGTGAAATGATGACCTCAACTCCTACCCTTCCTATGTACAATCGTTTACCCACTCACTCACCCACACACCTCCCCGGCCACCCACCCACCCATCTCTCTCTCTCTCTCTCTCTCTCTCTCTCTCTCTCTCTCTCTCTCTCTCTCTCTCTCTCTCTCTCTCTCTCTCTCTCTCTCACTCTCTCTCTCCGTTTATTTACTTCGTCAGCTGTTCTGTTTTAACCGCACAAAAGAGAAGAATCAATCGCGTGCGCTCTCTACCCGTTGCTTTGCTCCTCTTCCTTTTTCATCGTCGTTTTCATTATCATCCTTATCGTTGTTGGCGTCGTCGTCTTCAGAATCTTAATTGCACTTCTTCTTCTTCTTCTTCTTCTTCTTCTTCTTCTTCTTCTTCTTCTTCTTCTTCTTCTTCTTCTTCTTCTTCTTCTTCTTCTTCTTCTTCTTCTTTTCTTCTTCTTCTTCTTCTTCTTCTTCTTCTTCTTCTTCTTCTTCTTCTTCTTCTTCTTCTTCTTCTTCTTCTTCTTCTTCTTCTTTTCCTTTCAAATAATTGTGCACTTTTCCTTCCTCCTGCCTCTTCTCTTTTCTTCTTCTTCTTCTCTTTTATCTTTCTTGTCTTTTGGGGGGGAATTGGGGTGGGGAGTGCGATGCGGGAGTACGAATATGACAGTTTATGATTTTGACTCTCTCTCTCTCTCTCTCTCTCTCTCTCTCTCTCTCTCTCTCTCTCTCTCTCTCTCTCTCTCTCTCTCTCCTCTCATCCTCTCATCCTCTCCCCACTTCACCCACTCACCTCCCGCTTTCCTGCCCCTCTCCTTTCTTACCTCTCTCCCTTATTACTTCTTATCTCTCTCTCCCTTATTACTTCTTATCTCTCTCCCTTATTACTTCTTATCTACTCTTACTATACGACCCTTCTCAGTGGCTGAGTCACAGGGCTTCTGGGAAAACATGCAGTTTTACCGACCCTTCTCTTGCTACCTGCTTCCCTTGTGTGTGTCGCTGACTAACTGCAGACGCCAGACTACGGGGGGGAGGGGGAGGGGGTGGTGGGTGAGAAAAGGAAGAGAGGAAGCTCTGTAGCGATGATGTATCATCCTCGGAGGAAGTGGTGAGCCGCTGCAACCGGACTCTCTCTGAGACCCTGGCCTGGTTGCAGACGCCGCCGTCTAGACTGATGTCATACCGCAACTTGGAAACTTGGCAACAACAAAAAAAGTCCCCACCCCCACCCTCACCACGTCCCCTCTTCTTCTTCCCCTTTCCTTCTCAAGTCTTATCTTCAGAGTTAGTTCTTCACTTCTCTCGTGCTTTCGCTTCCCTTTTTTCGATTTCCTCATGCTCCAATTTGGAGGAAATGGATCTGTTACGTGTTTTTGATAGGCTATATAGAGAGGGCGAAATAGAGGGGGCGAAGTTGGTGACGAATGGAAACGCGTCGAGTTTCACGCTTTCGTTGATGGTTCTTGTCCTATACAAAGGGCTTTTCCCTTTATAATCAATTTCACCGCATCGGACCAATGTTATAATTTCTTCATGTACTCGTGTTCTCACTTTTTCATTTGAGGGTGATGGCTGAATGTTATCAGATGTGTGGCGATTCTTTGCTGCAGTTTGAGATTTTAAAGCCTGGTGTTACGTGATTTCTTCACATGAGAGAAACATAACTCTTGAAATAAAGTGTTGAAATGCTCACTCATTTTTACCCCCTTCCTTTTTACGTGCAACCAACCACCCGTTCTCGACGGTCTGTGAATAGTGAAATTTTTCGTTGCCTGTGGTTTCCTTCTCTGCCTGTCTTGGCCCTTAGTGCGTATCGCATGAAGACTCTTCTTCATTAAGATCCTCACTTACTCAAAGATCAAGAAAGTTTTTATCATCGCGGCACTTCCACCCGTCCAGAATGACATGCAGTCTAACAAAGCACAGGCCCACCCGGCCTGGCTGCAGGCGAGTGGTGCCAGCGCCTCTGTGGGCGCGCAGGTACCCCTTTAATGCCTCCACCCGCTACAAAGCGAGGCGGCCCCGACAGACGCTAGCGACCCCGACCCCAGCCCCAGCACCCTCTATAGGGAGCGCAGACTGGGGCAGCAGGCATGACTTGGAGGAGCATATCAGGGATGCTGGAGATTAGGGATGATTATGATGACGACGATGACGACGACGACGACGACGACGACGACGACGACGATGATGATGATGATGATGATGATGATGATGATGATGATGATGATGATGATGATGATGATGATGATGAACAGTAAGCGGTAACATATTTACGGAAAGAAAATATTGAGAGAAAAAAAACTCGTGCTGTTCGTTTTGTAATCCGTGATAGAGGAGGAGGGTCCGTTAAAGTGCACGAATTAAGTTACACACATAGAGGAGGAGGAGGAGGAGGAGGAGGAGGAGGAGGAGGAGGAGGAGGAGGAGGAGGAGGAGGAGGAGGAGGAGGAGGAGAGATCACTGTAGTACTGTCATGCAGAAACAGTCGGCAGTTCTGGCACACGTGTACAAACACTGAAACAGACACCACCAGCAGATTCTTCTCAGATGGCATCAGGGGAACATACAGACTGGACGGAACACTTGCTCCATGGATGCTGGGAGGACGGAGCTGAAGTCTCGTAGTCTCACGTATCAAAGAGACAGCTCGGGATTTCCCTGTGCTTTCAGGGTTGCGACACTTTTATCTCCACACAGGGCGGCATGACTGACCCTGCCGCCCTCCGCTCAGCCTGGTAAAACGGGGTTCGAGGAGAGCAGGGGTGGTCGCTTATCAAATCTGTCTGGAACTTCCAGTGGAATGAATACTTGAATGATTGGATGAAATTTTACGGCATATCAGCCTTTGTGTGTTATGTAAGAACTATGACCACAAAACCACTCGAGTTGTTTAGAAAGAGACCAAGTTGTCTCGATGTCCGTAGTTTTACTTCGCTTCGCACAGGGAGTCGCTGTGGGCGATCTATTCTTACCCCGAACCCACAGGGGATTTTTTGTTCTTGTTTCCTTCTCGTGAACTGAGCTGTGCTTCCTATGCTCTCTGCCTCTGCTCTTCTTCAATGCAGTCCTGCTTTTACTTCAGACTTTGTCGCTCATTATCCGTTCCTTTTCTCTCTTTAAAAAAAAACAACCTGTTTTTGTGCTGATAAGACATGAGACACGACGCTGAAGCTAGCAAACTTTTTTTCCCCTCCTTTGCCGAGCCTGTCCGAACTGTCTGCAGTTTTCCTGTTTGATTTTCACGTCGTGGTGACGAAACCAATTCACAATGGAGCCTGACACCACTCTCCACTCGAAGTTTCACCCACTGTCCATAACCCGATTTCTCGACAACGACCCCTCTCCGATACCCTCCCACCCCCACCCCCACCCCCTAACCTCTACCCCCCCCCCCTCTCCCATCCCTACCCCCACCCCCCATTTCACCTCCTTCTCCGACACCTCTGTGAGACTCCCTAAGTCTTGGCAAGACCATAGTCCGTCGTGGAGGTGACTGGGAAAAGACTGCAGCCAAAATCAACTGCGCCCCTCCCCCATCTCTCTCTGTCCTCGCCCCTCAGCCCTCGCTCTCAGCTCGAGCCGGCAGTTCTCACGGGACAGTGGCAAGCCTGGGAAAGCCGCACCTCTCACTGCGTGGATCAGCAGTGCGGCCGAAGCCACATCCAGAGATTAGCCTAATCTGGTGTCAGCACCGCATCGCGGTCTGCCCCCGTCTCTGCATCTCGGCCTCAATGCTGATCCCAGGCAAGCCGCTGCAAGGAGCATGGAGTGTGGAGCATGCAGCTCGAGGTGCTGTGGAGCATGGGAGTGTGGAGCGTGGGGCATGTCCGGGCAGGTCTGCGGGGGAAAACCACTGAGCTAGCTGTCTTTTATTATGGAGATGGGCACCCCATCAACAGAAATGCTGCCTCCCCTGTTGTGGGTGTTAGGGCATGTGTTCTCCCTATTTTTACGCTTTTTCTGTGGTCTGACTCTCTCTCTCTCTCTCTCTCTCTCTCTCTCTCTCTCTCTCTCTCTCTCTCTCTCTCTCTGTCTCTCTCTCTCTCTGTCTCTCTCTGACTCTCTCTCTGTCTCTCTCTCTCTGTCTCGTTGTTGTTGTTGTTGTTGTTGTTGTTGTTGTTGTTCTTCTTCTTCTTCTTCTTCTTCTTCTTCTTCTTCTTCTTCTTCTTCTTCTTCTTCTTCTTCTTCTTCTTCTTCTTCTTCTTCTCCTGCTTCTTCTGTCTCCCACTCTTGCTGCTTTTCCTCCTCTACCTGCAATTTGCGAGTTGGGGAGATGAGGTGGTAGCGGTGCATTCAGCTGCAAGCGGCAGGATCAAAGAGGGCAGAGAGGCGGTAGAGTGGGGGGACTGGGGAGCTTTAGGGAGGGGGGAAGGTCTGGGAGCAGGGGGAGGGGGGGCTTGACTAGATGCCCCAGTGCCTTCAACTTGTCCACCTTTCCCTCAGTTGCGTCAACATTGGCGCTGTCTGGGGCTCGACAATCCCAAGCACTCCTTTGAGAGCGAGAGGCGTAAAGATGGGGGATCTGCAAGTCCCTGAGACTCCCCCCAGGAGTCGTGTTTGTGGAAAACGGGATTCGTTTTGTAAATTACGGTTCCCTCCAAGCATTCTGAGGTTTTTTTGCCTGTGAAGGCCGTGCGATTGGATCCTTGTTAGTGTAGCACTTGAGGTGGTCCTGCGCGCCTCCCTTCTTGCTCATCCGTCTGTCCTGTGTCTCTGTCGGTCGCTCGGTCGCTCTGTGTCTATTTCTGTCTGTGTCTGTCTCGCTGTCTCTATTTCTGTCTGTCTCTGTCTCTGTCTCTCTGACTGTCTCTTGTCTCTCTCTCTCTGCCTCTGCTGTCCGTCTCTGTCTCTTGTCTCTTTCTTTCTCTCTGTCGCTCTCTCTTTCTCTTTGTCGATCTCTCTCTCTCTCTCTCTCTCTCTCTCTCTCTTTCTCTCTCTTCCTCTCTCTTCCTCTCTCTGCCTGTCGGCCACTAAGGTTTATCTTGCAGTCTCTCTGTCACAATTTCTCCGTGTCTGTCTAGCCGCCTGTCTTTGAAAAGTGTTCACTATTTCGTCCATCTACCCTTCTGTCCTACCGTCTGCATGTTTGTCCCTTTGTCTCTCCCTTTGTCTCTCTTCTACTCTTCTCTTATATTTTTCAGCATGGTAAACTTGCTTGCTTGACATGTGCACTGCTAAGTGCCAGATGATTTAAGCGATGAATGTTGTAGAACTGAGGTGCATGCTGCGCTTGACAGCCCAGCTTCCTCTTACCTGTCAAAGCCAACAAACTGCATGTCCTGACATTGTCTCCATTGCTTTTAAGCAGACAGACGCTTTCAGTCATGCCGTCTGCATCTTGTGTACAGCAACGCCACTACTTTCATGGACGCCATTACCGGATCAGTTGCGTGTGTCTCAACTCCAGACCAGCAAATGCAACTGTTAACGGAACGCAGTTCCAAGTTAACTGCGTATATTTTCACACACACACGCACGCACGCACGCACACACACACACACACTCGCATGCACACACACACACGCATGCACACACACACACACACAAACACACACGCACACACGCACGCACACAACTCACACACACACACACTCACACACACACGCACGGACGTACGCACGCACGCACACACACACACACACACACACACACACACACACACACACCGAATCAACCAGTGGAGAGGTTTTCATGAAGCGCAGTACTGAACTAATTGCGTGTATTTTGACCCCAAATCAGCCAGTGCAACTCGTCAGCTTATGTTGTCGTCTGTCATCGAAAAGCGAGACAGCGGTGGCGGACGAAAGTGGAGGACACAGAAGTGAAAATGTGGTGGCAGGTTGATCACCCTGCAGAAGCCTAATTCTGCACAAGGCCTGAGCCTTTAACTGTGAGTGGCCTGTTGAGAGGTGGGTGCAGTACATTGCATAATCACTCAGTTTTCTCGCTGCTCTACACGTTGTCATGGGGAGGAGAGCTAAGCTGGAGAAATCGTAATCATCCTGCCACTTGACGTAGGTGTCACGTGGTTTGCTAAGCTGTCTTCAAGGGCTGTGTGTGTGTGTGTGTGTGTGTGTGTGTGTGTGTGTGTGTGTGTGTGTGTACGCGCGCGCGCGCTTTAAATACTTGACATCAAATTTTGCAATCCAAGCCTTGGCAGTCTTGCTGGGTGCGGCATCGGCAATGTGAACATATATTCTACACTCTGAACATGGCTTTGGCAATGTGAACATATATTCTACACTCTGAACATGGCTTTGGCAATGTGAACATATATTCTACACTCTGAACATGGTTTTGGCAATGTGAACATATATTATACACTCTGAACATGGCTTTGGCAATCTGAACATATATTCTACACTCTGAACATGTCTTTGGCAATCTAAACATATATTCTACACTCTGAACATGGCTTTGGCAATGTGAACATATATTCTACACTCTGAACATGGCTTTGGCAATGTGAACATATATTCTACACTCTGAACATGGCTTTGGCAATGTGAACATATATTCTACACTCTGAACATGGCTTTGGCAATGTGAACATATATTCTACACTCTGAACATGGCTTTGGCAATGTGAACATATATTCTACACTCTGAACATGGCTTTGGCAATGTGAACATATATTCTACACTCTGAACATGGCTTTGGCAATGTGAACATATATTCTACACTCTGAACATGGCTTTGGCAATGTGAACATATATTCTACACTCTGAACATGGCTTTGGCTATGTGAACATATATTCTACACTCTGAACATGGCTTTGGCAATCTAAACATATGTTCTACACTCTGAACATGGCTTTGGCAATGTGAACATATTTTCTACACTCTGAACATGGCTTTGGCAATGTGAACATATATTCTACACTCTGAACATGGCTTTGGCAATGTGAACATATATTCTACACTCTGAACAGGACTTTGGCAATGTGAACATATATTCTACACTCTGAACATGGCTTTGGCAATGTGAACGTGGCGTCGGCAATTTGAATAATCATAGTTCTGGCAATCTGAACATGGTCTTGGACATTTGAACAAGTCTATCATCTGAACACTTCCATAGCAATGTGAACATGACTTTGGCAGTGTGAGCATTGCCTTGGCTATCTGAACATGTTCTTGGCAGTCTGAGCAAAGAGCTTTGACGGTTTATATCCTAGGCTGTACGGTGTAAGCATTGCCGTAGGTGGCGTGTCCATCACAGTCCGAACTCACCCCTGCGCAACCTGGCTTATTGACAGTGGTAGTGACTGAACCTAAGGAGGTCCACAGTACAGTCGCCTGCCTTTCTGACTGACCAGACATTTCCTTGCAACTGCCTTCCCTTTGTTCTTGGGAAAGTTATTTTTCTGTTGCAAAGATGTCTCATGTGAATAGATAGCAGACGTTCTTGTAATCCTCCACCTCCACCGTCAAGATTGTTGTCATCATCGTCATAACGTTAGCCGTTGTCTTTTTTCATATATTCATGAATCACAAAAGGCTGGGTTTTTAAAGTGTCAATGACAGTTTGTCTGTCGTGCTTTCCTTGCCGTTCTTTCATCGCCGTTCTTTCATCATAGCGTTCGTCGTAAACCTTCTCGTCGTTCATAAGGTGTGGATCAGCCGTCTTGATGTCTGAGCACCGAGATACCCTGTGTAATTTCCTCGGGAGATGGGGGTGGGGGCTCTGATAGGCCCCTGAGCCCCCCACCCCCCACCCCCACGTCACATCTGCAGCACTGTCGGGGCGGGAAATCTTTTCTTTTGTTCCACTTCCTCCAGACAGCTTAGTGCACTTCAACAGCAGAAATAAGGGTGTCTATGCAGTTTCATAGACGACATGAACCGTGTTGAGTAGTTTGCAAGTGCTCTGTTGTTCTTTGCTACGTATTTTTAGATGAATGTTTAACGGCGATTGTGTGAATTTTGAAGTTTTACCACATAAGTCGTAATGTTTTGATGTTGACGAGCTGAATTCTGAAAGAATTGAATGACTGTTTATAAATGCGGCCCTTCTTTCACAGAAAACCCAGCAGAAGTCGCAGTAATTTAAATTATGCTAATTCAATTACCTGACCAAACTTTATTTTCTAAACGGACCTTTAGATATTTGAAAAGCTTAATTTTTCTCAGAGCCCGATTCATAGCTCTTACAACGGCCTCAAATAATGCCACCGAAAGCCAATGGAAAAACTTCTCATGCGGAAAAGGTGTTTATTGCGTCCTAGAAAATCCCGCAACCCTTTTTCGAAGTTTCATATTCTGACGCTGTTGGTTTTATTATGCAGCCAGGGAATGGAGCTTTGATGATGGTGCCTTTCACTAATTTCCCCCCACGAGAGGCAGTTGGCTTTTTGGAAATGCAGATTGGACACGTTTTTTCCCCCTCAACATTTGACGTCTTGACTCACATGGCACCCTCTAATTTGCCTCTGAAAGTACGCGTAATTTTTCACGGAATGAGGAGGCGGTTTTTCCCCCGGATGATCTATGTGGCTGTCGCTAATTTCCACGACAAGCTGCTTTTTGAGTTTTCGCGAGAACAATGGCCCCCGCCCTCTCTACCTTGCGACCTCTCGAGGTGGGCATAGCGTTCTTTCAAGGGAACCGTACTTTAGCTGTTTTTTTTCCTTCCTCGCTTTGATTTCCAAGGTGTGATTTGCCTAATGCGCCGTTGCGGCACGCTTTCTCAAAAGCACCGTTTGGACTTTTGAATTGCTAAGTTTGGAAAGGAGATGGGAGGGACTCGAGGAAGAAAGGGGGTGGGACGGTAGTGGAAGCGAGGAAAGGAGGGGGTAAGGGGTGGAGTGGTGGGGGAGAGAAGAGGAGGGGGATAGGGGGGTCTGGGAAAAGCATGTTCTGAGATGATGGAAGATTTAGGTGAGTTGGAGGCTAAGGCTTTGGGGGTCGGAACGAGAAGATGGCTAGGGATAGAGGGATATGAATTTGCTCGAGACGGGAAAAGTAGTTAAGGGATGGCAAATTGAGGGGGTGAGGGTTGAGGGTTGCAGGTTGAGGGGTGGGGGGGTGGGGGGGGGGGGCAACAACCAAGTATAGAGTGGAGTAGAGAGACAGGTAGAAGGTGAATGTTGGAAACGAGTGGAACAAGGGTAGAGATGGAGTGGAGAGGTAGGAGTGGAAGAGAGGAGGAAATGATATGAAGAAGGCGATATGGGGGTGGGGATGGGGATAGCGAGTAGGGGTGGAGTGGATGTAATATAAGGGTTTTCTTCTCCACAGCTAGAAAGCTGTAGTCGCTGTTGTCGCTAATTACTGGCCACTAACAAAGGCGTGCGGCTTACCCTTGCCTTGCCATTGCCTTGCCTTGGCCTTTCCTTAGCTTTCCACCTTCCTTGCCTTTGCCTTGCCTTGGCCTTTCCTTAGCTTTCCCCCTTCCTTGCCTTTGCCTTGCCTTAGCTTTCCCCCTTCCTTGCCTTTGCCTTGCCTTAGCTTTCCCCCTTCCTTGCCTTTGCCTTGCCTTTGCCTTGCCTTAGCTTTCCCCCTTCCTTGCCTTTGCCTTGCCTTGGCCTTTCCTTAGCTTTCCCCCTTCCTTGCCTTTGCCTTGCCTTAGCTTTCCCCCTTCCTTGCCTTTGCCTTGCCTTAGCTTTCCCCCTTCCTTGCCTTTGCCTTTGCCTTTCCTTAGCTTTCCCCCTTCCTTGCCTTTGCCTTGCCTCGGCCTTTCCTTAGCTTTCCCCCTTCCTTGCCTTTGCCTTGCCTTGGCCTTTCCTTAGCTTTCCCCCTTCCTTGCCTTTTCCTTGGCTGCCCACCAGTCTGTCTGCCTTGCTTTCTACCTACCTGCCTGCCTGCCATTTTGCCTTTTGCATATTTGTTTGTGCTTGTCTGCTCACCTTTCTGCTTGCCTTTCTACCAGCTTGTCATTTTACCTGCCTGCCTGCCTGTCTGTTTGTCTACTTTCTAACTGCCTGTCTGCCTCTCTTTCTTCTTTCTTTATTCCTGCCTTTCTGCCTGGCAGCCTGCTTGGTTGCCTGTTTTCTACTTGCTTGCTTTCTATCTGCCCGTCTTTCCGTCCTCTCTTCATACCATTCTGTCTTCCTGCCATTTTGCCTGTTTGCCTGCCTGCCTGCCTGCCCCACTGACTGTTATCATGGCGCTGTTCTCTGTCATTTTCCTCCCAGACATCTCTAGGCCTATTTCTCCTGCAACGCGTTGCATTTGTGAGAAGTTGCCAACTGCATTTGGAGCGCCGCTGGCAAGATGGTGTGGGTTACACGAGGCAGGGGGACCTCCTGCAGGGGGGAGGGGGAGGGGTAGGGAGATGGGAGGTAGGGGGATGGGGGGGGGGGGGGGGTTGCCTCGCCCCCACCTGCAACCCACACAACCCTGCACCGTGGCCTCTGCGACTTGCTGGGGTGCTGGGGTATATGTCTGAGCGGTGTTGTGGTTTTTTTCTTCTGTGCATTAACGTACTTGTCACGTTGGTAATGGAGAAAACTTTCCTTGAACCGAGTGCACTTCCACAGCAGTTGTCGACTAGAGAGAACGATAAATAATTTACTTTTGTAATTGGGATTGCGAAATGTGGAATACGACGTTTGCTCATAGTATGTTTGGGATTTCTCAGCCGTGGATGTTTTACAGTGAGAGATGAATGTTTAGGGACGAGGAGTATGGGGTGGGGCATGAGAATGGAGGAGGTGGGAGGGTGGGTGGAGGTGGGGTGGGGCATGAGAATGGGGGCGGTGGGAGGGTGGGTGGAGGTGGGGTGAAGTCGTGAGTCACTGAAGAATGCTTGTGTCTGCAGGTAACTTCGTACAAACTGTTCACCTCCACACCTCACCGAAACGAGATAGGCAGATTAAGTGTTACACAAGCAGTAGAATAATCATGAATAATGATTAATATCAACACGAAAAAAAAGCACAAGCCCTGATTCTTTCCTTCCCTTGTCCTTCTTTAAATCTGTCTCGCTTTCTAAACGCACCGAGAGGGCTCCCTCCAAATACCAGAGCGTTGCCGTGGCGATTGTCAGGAATTCGCTCGTGCCCCACTGGCTGTGCAAACACGTTCGTTCTGCACTTTCTGTGAAGATGACGTGAATAATGTAGCTGCGCTGTGGAGTCAGCATGGAAAGGCTGTGACGTCATGATAAGGCGTGACGTTTCGTCACAGGTCGTCTCTGCGTGTTTCAATCTTGCTACAGACAGGAATGGATGGATAACAGGAATCTGTCCTTATCATGTTGTGTTGTGTTGTGTTGTGTTGTGTTACGTTGACTTGTATTGTATTCAATCGCATCTCGTCGTATCGAATGCTAGTGTTGCTGCATTATGTAGTGTTGCTCTGTGTTGAACTGTGTTGTGTTGCTGCGTTGTGCACCGTTGAGTTGTGGGTCGTTCGTTTCATAATCCACGCATGTGTCGTTCCCGTACTATAAAACAAAGAGAAAAATGAGTATTGAAATTCTAGACAGATGATATTGAGAAAAAGAGGGGGGAGCAGAAGAGGATGCAGATGACGAGGAAATGGGTGGGACTGGAAGCGGATGTGTGAGGCGTGGAACGTTCTCGCGTGTGCCCAACATGTAGCAGTATCTAGTCCGTTTTCATGTAGTGGACCTGCATCTGGTCACGTGCATGAAGTTTCTAGGAGCTCCAGGAACATGTGTGTGTGTACGTGTGTGTGTATATGTGTGTGTGTATGTGTGTGTGTATGTGTGTGTGTGTGTCCACGTAGGCACAAATACACAAGTATATACATGCACACAAACGCGCGCGTAAACGCGGCGTACACTCACGCGCACACGTATACACCCGCGCGCTCGCACGCACACGACATATACACACAAGCGCACTCACGCACGCAAACACACAAGCACGCACGCACGCACACACACACACGCATACACACGCGCGCGCACAGACACACACACCACACGCGCGCGCGCACACGTACGCGCACACACACAAACACACGAAGATACACACACATACACACAAACACACGCTCACATACAAACACACACACACACGCGCGCGCGCATACGAAAACGACAGACACAAACTCACGCTAATGGAACTGGGAACGATGGTAGCACCTATAATCCAAACAGTGTCTGCATGAAGGCCAGACATCGACGATAGGGAACGGGAATATTTTTAGTCGTGCGACTACGAAAACTTGTCTGCTGACTGAAAACTACCGGAGAGACTGCCTCACTTAACAGTTGTTTTTTTTTTACAAGATAAAGCACCCGATTCTAACTGCTACCCAAACAGTTTGGAGGTGTTGTTGCCAGAGCAGAGAAGTGAGAAACTTGATACTTAAAACATATCCTGCACACGATGGAACCCAGTGCTGGACACGACACCTTTTTCGCTGAGTAGAGGGCAGTGGGGACATTCCAGCGTGCACTAGTGGTGCCCATCAGTTCAGTCCAATGCGGTCATCGTTTCCTGTGTCCGATTTCAGGCACAGCTTCGCACGGCCTGGGACAAAGGAGAAGCGTGCGCTCGTGCAAAGCGATCTTGCTGAACTCAGGAAAGGAGTGGCCGAACCAGAGACGCTGCGGGAGGTCGGTCTTTGGATAGAGAGAAATGGGAGAGGAGAAAGAGAGGAGTTGGTATGAGGGAGGGGGTGGGGGTGGAGGATAGGGTTAGGTGAAAGGAGGGAGTGGAAGGGAGGGTATGGAAAGAAGGAAAGGAGGGTAGGTATGCTGTACACTGCGTTGGCCATGGATTGGATCTCTCGCTGGGCGCCTCTTTATCGCCGTTATATTTGGCCTTGGCTGCAGTTGGGAAGGGCATGTGTGTGTGTGTGTGTGTGTGTGTGTGTGTGTGTGTGTGTGTGTGTGTGTGTGTGTGTTATGTCTGTGTGTGTTTTGTGTCTGTGTGTCTGTCGGTCAGTAGGCTTCTGTGTGTGTGTGTGTGTGTGTGTGTGTGTGTGTGTGTGTGTGTGTCTGTGTGTGTTGTGTGTGTGTGTGTTGTGTCTGTGTGTGTTTTGTGTCTGTGTGTCTGTCGGTCAGTAGGCTTCTGTGTGTGTGTGTGTGTGTGTGTGTGTGTGTGTGTGTGTGTGTGTGTGTGTGTGTGTGTGTGTGTGTGTGTTGTGTCTGTGTGTGTTTTGTGTCTGTGTGTCTGTCGGTCAGTAGGCTTCTGTGTGTGTGTGTGTGTGTGTGTGTGTGTTGTGTCTGTGTGTGTTTTGTGTCTGTGTGTCTGTCGGTCAGTAGGCTTCTCTGTGTGTGTGTGTGTGTGTGTGTGTATGTTTGTTTGTTTGTTTGTGAATGTGTGTATGTGCGTGTTTATGTGCGTGCGTGCGTGCGTGCGTGTGTGTGTGTTTGTGTCTGACCCAACCTGTACGTGTCTGCCCGTCTCTGTCTCTGCCCCTATGCACTTACCCAGAGTCTCATGACTTTCTGGCTTTGCAGTGTGTATCCACCACCCGGCACTCCTAGTCTGACTGGACTTCAGTAGGAAACTATGGACTGCAGTAGGAAACTGTGGACTGCAGTAGGAAACTATGGACTGCAGTAGAAAACTATGGACTGCAATAGGAAACTATGGACTGCAATAGGAAACTATGGACTGCAGTAGGAAACTATGGACTGCAGTAGGAAACTTTGGACTGCAGTAGGAAACTATGGACTGCAGTAGGAAACTATGGACTGCAGTAGGAAACTATGGACTGCAGTAGGAAACTATGGACTGCAGTAGGAAACTATGGACTGCAGTAGGAAACTATGGACTGCAATAGGAAACTATGGACTGCAGTAGGAAACTATGGACTGCAGTAGGAAACTATGGACTGCAGTAGGAAACTTTGGACTGCAGTAGGAAACTTTGGACTTCAGTAGGAAACTTTGGACTGCAATAGGAAACTATGGACTGCAATAGGAAACTGTGGACTGCAATAGGAAACTGTGGACGGCAATAGGAAACTATGGACTGCAGTAGGAAACTATGGACTGCAGTAGGAAACTATGGACTGCAGTAGGAAACTTTGGACTGCAATAGGAAACTGTGGACTGCAATAGGAAACTATGGACTGCAGTAGGAAACTATGGACTTCAGTA
>JAWQFJ010002320.1:23180-48180 GCA_034096865.1 Theodoxus fluviatilis
AGCTCTGGCATACCGAGTAGTCTGCAATGGAGCAGGAGGAGAGTGACGATAGAGCGCGAAGAGGTAGATACAGAACAGAGAGAGAAGCAGGAGAAGCAGCAGGCGCACAAGAGAAGAGAAGGCGAAGAAAAGAAGAAGAAGAAGAGAAGAGAAGAAGAGAGGAAGAAGAAGAAGAGGAGGTAGAAGGAGGAAGGGGGAGGAGGAGGAGAGTACAGAATACAGGAGGAGAGCAATAAAGACAGCAACAACAATAGCATGAACAATAACTAGAGCATGTGGGTGGAAGTAATCTCGACCATTCTGTCGTCATCCACCGCAATCAATCTTCTTCCCCTGGGGAAAAAACGACTTCAAAACGCCAGACAACTGGCATCAGTCGATTAAACTACGCCCGCAGCCCGTCTGAAGTGGGACTTTGCAACTTTAGCTGACTGTGACGTCTGTGTGGACATGCACATCCTTATGGGTTTGTTTTCCCCAGGATGTGGCCGTTGTGTACTCATTTTCCTTGGCACATTGCACTGGAAAGCATCTACATGGCCCTCTGTGTTCGATTCCTGACTAGTTTGTATCGCCAACCGTGCGGTTTCTTTGAAGTATTGTTTGTTATGATGCCGTGTTTCTGTGATATGTCGAGCGTTTCCCCAGGTATTACTGCTGTTATTTCCTGTTGAAGGATGTCGGATCTTTGCGTTGAAAAGTCATTTAATTAGTTGCCATCATGTGCGTTGGTATTTTTTGAATGATGGTTGTCGTTTTCGTCCATTCACTCTTGACGACCTCCTCCTCCTCCTCCTCCTCCTCCTCCTCCTCCTCCTCCTCCTCATCATCATCATCATCATCATCATCATCATCATCATCATCATCATCATCATCATCATCATCATCATCATCCATCTTACCATTGTAGTTGTTGCTTTCGTTGCCCTCCTCTTTCATAGTCGTAGTCGTCGTCGTCCTCCTCCTCCTCCTCCTCCTCCTCCTGCTCCTCCTCTTCCTCCTCCACCTCCTCCTCCTCGTCGTCCTCGCCCTCCTCATTTATCCTCCTCATTTATCTTCCTCATTTTTCGTCCTCATTTTTCCTCCTCCTCCTCCTTCTCCTCCTCCTCCTCTGTCACCAACTTCTGAAGTCTGGCGTACTGCTCAACCAGGAATTCACAGGCGGAGTTCTGATAGAACAATATGGCGACGACGAAAGGCGCCACTGCGCGCCCCATGTTGGAGGCTAATGGCGGCGACCCCTGACAAAAGGTGCTGGTGATCCCAGCTGACCCCTGACCTTCGGGTCGTGACCCTGCCACAGCGCGAGAACGGCACGCGACGCCTGTCATGCGAGAGGAGGGGGAAGGGGAAAGGGGGTGGGGGAGGGGGAAGGCGCCGGAAAAAAAGGGAGACACGGAAGAGGAGGACGGAAGGGGAAGAAGCTGGGGGTGGTGAGGAAAAGGGGGTTGTCTGGTGTTTGTCGGAATAGGAAAGGGGACTAGGGAGGGGGGGGGGGGTAAACGGAAGGGGGATTGTGCTTTCCGCCTGGCTGAGTCACGTTCTGTTGAAGGGGCCTTGGAAGGGAGCGCTTGATTGAGTGTGAAGTACGGCTCTCCTCAGATGCAAAGAGGCTCAGATGCTGGGGTGTGGTTGTCAAGGTCGTGTATTACATTCGCTTGTGACTCGACCCTCTCCAGCTATACCTCACCAGCAGTGTTCCTTATCGCGCCCCCCACATGCACTGGGTGGCCATCCAAGCGTGCTTCCATGAGTATTTGTCTGATAAAAGTTACGTTCTTTTGTTGTCATTTTTCATGTCCGCTAGCGTAATAATTTTCTATAAATTTGTTCATTTGATCCGTGACACGTTCATGGACTTGTATGTTAGCTTCACCCCCCATCCCACCCCCACCCCCCACCGAGCCTACAGATAACGCATGATATGTCACGTGGTCCAAGGGCAGGAGTCGCTGGGAAACCCTAGGTGGGAACGAGAGGAAAGACGAGAAACGAAATAGATTTGGGTGCGTGTCTGGGGCGAGGACAACAAACAAGCAAGGCGATTACAGTTTCTCGTAACAACATGAAGTCTGACCCCACGCCATCGCCACACAACACAGCACGCACGCGCCGCTCTCCCCCTCAGCCTGTCCCGCCAACCCTGCCGCCGCCGCTGACGCTTTCATGCGCGCGCACGCGTGAACAATCACGTGCTAATGACGTGGACCCAGTGTCACACTCCTTCCGACCCCTAGGGGCCACCCCCATTGACGTCCTGACCCCTGTCAAGCACCCCCCGCCCACCCCCTCTTAACCCCCACACCCACCCCCCTTCCGCCCTGCTCCCCTCCCCGCGCGAGTCTTTTCCTCTTCCCGTTGCTGTCTGTCTCTCCCTGCCTTTCCAAGTTCTCATGTCCCTGGTTCCCCGAACTGCCGTGGTTCTCTACAGTGAAGGCTTCTTATAGTCCGGGCTGGAAGTTTGCGCGCACACTTTGATGTATTTTTGTGCCCTGATCTAGTAGTAAATGTCTCACTTAGTCTCTTACACATAATGTATATACTCGCGCATGCCTAGACACATTAAGGCGTGGTTTTCCTTCGTAATTTGGGTTAACTACCGATATTTTTTCAGCATGTGACAACTCATTCACAATCCCCTCCTTTTCCCTCCTACCAGGAACTGTCTCCAAACATCTTTGCGGTTTTTCTCCAATCCTAGAGTTCCCCATTCTCTGCTATCACTTTTTTTTTTCTTAAATCCAGAACGGCACCGCGACGTTCTCATTGTCCCTGTCTTCCACGGCAGTGTTATATGGACTTGTCTTTTCTCTGGCACCGCCACTACAGCGCCCTCATTGCCATGGTGCCAGGGAGCCGCAATATGGTCAAATATTTGCCTGCCCCCACTGGAGAACGGGGATCAAAGCTGTCTGCGGCCAGGTCTCGACCCGTGGCCCCGAGCTTCCACCAGCAGCTGTCGCCAGGCCAAGGCTCGTTCTCACTCAACACGACCATCCAGCCCGCCATTCGGAAGAACACCGAGGGACGAAGCGCAAGAACCTCGTCCCCATTGTGGCGCGAGAGTTGTCTCCCCCTTTGTGGCGCGAGAGTTGCCCCCCCCCCCCCCCCCCCCCCCCCTCTATCCCCCGTGTCTGGCGAGAGTTGTCCCCGCTTTTGTAGGACGAGGGAAAGCTCATCTGCGCCTGATTGTGTGCGGTTGTGTCCGAGGCCGGCAAAGAACCCGTGGGGGCACTTGCTTTGGCCCTCGGTAGCCAAAAGACTCCAAAAGACTGCGGCAGCCCCGGAGGGTCTCCACACCTCGCAGGGCTTTTGGAACTGCCTCTGTCTGAGGTTGGGGCCGCTGCCGCTCTAGAGCCTCAGGCGAGGAACAGACGCCCGAGTTTAGCCGGTCTGCCCCCTTCATCGTTTAAGCTAGGACTGGTGGGGCAGTTTGATCTCTGTCGAGCCATTAGCGATGGGCGTTCCAGCCTTGTTTTGAAAAGTGTTGGCTTTTGTCTGGATGTGTGCCCCCAGTTATGGGGGTTGGGGACAGCAATGGCGGAATGGTACCGCCTAGAGGATGTTGTCCGTCGACCCACGAGAAATCGGGTTAATCGAAAATGCCATGTCCATGATAACGGAAACAGCGCCAAAACGAGGAAACAAAGACGCAATGGAGTAGGGGCAGTGCTTTTTGGGGATTTGTATCAGCAAGGTTTATGAGTGCCTCCACCTGGCCATTTCCTTGAAGTCTGCACATTAATTAATTTCTTGCTTTGTCAGACACTTGCAAAAATGTTTATTTGAACTGCCAGTCTTTTGTGGCCGAGAGGAAAACAAGCCTTGTGCACGATGGGGTGCTCTGAATGCACTTCCCAGACATCTGCTGATATATGAATTTTTCGAGCCCACTAAGAATGTGGTTTCCTTGCAACCAATTTTCCCACTCATTAATTTGCATTAAACGCAACAGATAATCATCCCCATTTCCCATTCAAAGGCCTTTCTTTCCACCTGAGTGGCGGAGCCATTGGTTCCCTTCTCTTCACAATGGAGGCGCTAGCAGCCGCCGCTCACACTGCAAAGCTGCTCTCTACTGCGGAACGGTGAACCGTTACCAGATGGGGATTAAGGCCCCATTAACAGAGGCTCATTGCCAAACTTTTGTGTCACCTCAGGTCTGCAGGAGACGCATATTCTGTCGGCAGACAGCCTTGAGCCTGTAGAACCGCTTCCACGTGAAAGGCGTGCGGTGATTGGTCCATTCGCGCCAAGCAGGGGGTCGGTCATTGCGTCGAGATGCGAGTCCTGTTCACGGTGCGGCCGACACAATATGGTTTTCAAGGCAGGAGAGCTCGCCATCCGCGCATGACGAGGTGGCGCGAGCACGCAGCGTTGTTTCCCGCTCACCAGGGGTCGCTCCTGTCGGCCACGTGCCGATCGTGCCGCGCGCACTGGACTGCATCGGACTTGTTATAATGAGTGCAGCCAATTATCTGAATGAACCGCCGTGTGCGGCAAGCAGGCGGTCGTTAGGAGCATGCATGGCTTCCGACCAAACATCGCGCGGCCGTCCAGCACGTTTGCCCCGCCACCTCTCTCTCCTCTTCCCCACTGCAGCACTGGTCAACCACCCGCTGTTGATTGTTGTCGAGGTCTGCTGAATATGGGAACTGTTTCACAAGGGTGTTTTCCTTTCTCCCTTTCCCCTTTTGTCAGGAACACGTTTTTCACGCTCACAAACGCGCGTTCGCAACCAGTAAGATACAGTTGAAAATACTTCTCCACACTCTGTGCTGAAACGTTCAGCAATTTTTGCAACGCTGTGACGAAGATTAATTCTCATGATCAACACGACGTTGTCTTTTAAGTGAAACGTTCTGATGTGTTTGTCGCTGTTGTAATCTATCACCTTTGATGGGTCTTCGCCATATTTGTCTCGTTGTCTGTGTGGTAGTGTTTACTCCTTTTTAAAAACCTTCAATGGAGTCTGATAAGTTGGATCCATTTCTGGGTTTCTTGCGGGTAATCCTCAGGAACGCCTAATAACTTTGCCATTATGACTGCATATTTTTTTGCATACAGTTTGTTTATTTGTCAGGTTCCAGATTAAACAAATAACCTAATAACAGTCCTGAAGAGCTTAGATGATCTCCTTACTCAACTCCGTAGGGTTAAATGCGACACATACATTTATGTTCTTTATGGTGATGTGTTTAGTATACCCATGTCCACAGCAGGATGGATATCCCTTATTATGATGCGTTTGGTGTCCATGTCCACAGCGGTCCATATTTTCCTCATGAATGATATATGGTTGGTATCCGTGTACACAGTACATCAAGCCTGTCCATTTTCCGATCCGTGGCTGACGAAAGCATGTCTGTCTCTGTGTTGCAGGCAAGAGCTTCACGCTGTCCATCAGCGTGTGCACGTACCCTCCCCAGGTTGCCATGTACGACAAAGCCATCAAGGTCACCGTGGATGGACCCAGGGAGCCACGCAGTAAGACTAGTGAGTTGTTGCCCCTCGCGTAGACTTCACATTTTGGGCTTTTGTTGGGTTTCTCCGCTCTAGGAGAAACTGGTAAAGTAGTTTCTTGCAACAGGACCTGTCAGTGTCTGATTCCTTTTGATCATATCTCTACTGTTTGAATCCTGCGAGTTGTCGTTGTTGTTGTTGTTGGTGGTGGTGGTGGTGGTGGTGGTGGTGGTGGTGGTGGTGGTGGTGGTAGTGGTGGTGGTGGTGGTGGTGGTGGTGGTGGTAATGGTGGTGGTGGTGGTGGTGATGGTGGTGGTGTTGGAGTGGTAGTGGTTGATGACACTGGCGACATGAGCAGCAGAAGCTTTAGGGGTGCTGGTGGTTGCACTGGTAGTGGGGGTGCTGGTGGTTGTGCTGGTAGCGGTGGTGGTGGTGGTTTCACTGGTAGTGGTGGTGCTGGTGGTTGTGCTGGTAGTGGTGGTGCTGGTGGTTGTGCTGGTAGCGGTGGTGGTGGTGGTTTCACTGGTAGTGGTGGTGCTGGTGGTTTCACTGGTAGTGGTGGTGCTGGTGGTTGTGCTGGTAGTGGGGGTGCTGGTGGTTGTGCTGGTAGTGGTGGTGCTTGTGGTTGTGCTGGTAGTGGTGGTGCTGGTGGTTGTGCTGGTAGTGGGGGTGCTGGTGGTTGTGCTGGTAGTGGTGGTGGTGGTGGTTTCACTGGTAGTGGTGGTGCTGGTGGTTGTGCTGGTAGTGGTGGTGGTGGTGGTTGTGCTGGTAGTGGTGGTGCTGGTGGTTGTGCTGGTAGTGGTGGTGCTGGTGGTTGTGCTGGTAGTGGTGGTGCTGGTGGTTGTGCTGGTAGTGGGGGTGCTGGTGGTTGTGCTGGTAGTGGTGGTGCTGGTGGTTGTGCTGGTAGTGGGGGTGCAGGTGGTTGTGCTGGTAGTGGTGGTGCTGGTGAAAGGAGCGTGAACCGCAACAGAAGCCACAGCAGCAGCAGCAGCAGTCTCTGGAGCAGTTGCGAATATTTTAATGGAGATGGTGGTGGTGGTATTAGTTACAGTCGCAGCGACACTGTGATGGTGATGCGAGCGGTCTTTGTGGGAATTTTGCATGTCCGGTTCAGTGAATTCTGTGTGTTTTTCATTAGGGTTGTCGCCGATGGTTTTGTCGTTCTCGTTCTCCCCTGTACTTTAAGCCCACTTCTTGCAGTGGTTCTTAAATCCCTGTGGGAATCGTAGGAGCTCTGAATGATTACTTTTGTCTCGTAGCAAGAAAAATATCCTCCATTCAGCTGGAAACCACAAAAGGAAGAGCCACAGAATGCTTCGAGCGCTCGTTCTTCAAGACGGGATGTTGGGGTAAGGGGGAGGATGGCAAGGCAAAAAACCGGATGTGAAATCGACAATCGAGCACTTATGGACAAGAATGAACGTCTGTCAACCTCAAGGGTCTGGACAGTGACAGATGACCCCGCAGACCTTTATAGAACAGGTGTCCAAGACTCGACTCCTCCGGCTGGAGTGGCCAGCAAGCCCTTCTCGCTGGTCAGTGCTGCGGCCAGGTCGTGGGAATGACCATTGGTTGACCGCTGGACAAAAGCCTCTATTGCCGTCTTGCCAGTGGCGGGACGGCACGCAACGAGGAGGCGGCCATCACACGCCGCGAGAGTTTTTTTCCTGTGAACAAAGCGGCGCCGCAAAGAGCGCTCTGTCCTCAGTCATACGACTCTGGCCCGGACCCTGCAAGACCTTTCTTTACAGTGGACAATGACGCTCGACCAGAGTCCTGAGAAGAAGTGCCTGCCTCAATTCCCGCAAGACCTCTCTGTGATGGACAATGAGCCCGTTGTCAGCTGTGGCTGACCAGCGCATGCCCCATAAGAGTGTCCGACCGAGAGTGAGTCCTGCCCAGGGCGAGTGCGGACAGTTCTTCTCTTGCTACAGAGGAGGCTATTCTGGAGGAAGGACTCGGGGGCGGATCAAGGGAACAAAGACCCTTCAGAAACAAAAACACTAGTGGCGGTTTTGTGCTTATGGATACAGCAGAAGTTTTGACTGAAGACAGAAACTGTTAGAATGGTGTTGCCTCGTTGCTCTGAACGCTTCAAGTGGAACAAAGACCCATCAAAAACGAAAAACACTAGTCACGGTTGTATGTTTAATGAATACAGCAGATGTTTTTACTGAGAGAGAAACTGTTAGAATGGTGTTGCCTCGTTGCTCTGAAAGTTTGAGACGGGTAGATTTGTTATTCTTGCCGTGATTGAATATACAGAAGGATGGGAAACTCTGTTATAGAAGAGAGAACGGATGAACTAGTTCTGTGTAGGTGTGATATTTGATCTTAAAATTCAACACCTCTGGGTCTAATTTGGTCGTAATCAGGTATTCACAAAGGTGTGTGCACTTTTTGAGTTATTTTTAAATATTTTGTTGTCAATGACATATTGATTTTTCAAACTACGCCAATTCGTGGCATGGAAAGAAAATATTTTGGGGGGATTTTCTGTTTCAACATTGTTCAACAGTTATTTATTCTAGACTATAGCATTTCATGTTTCTGATGTTTATTTTCGTTTGGTGTCTTCTTACTCGAGATTACGGGCTTGATCACTCTGCCATCATGAATGGTATTAGATTTATTTTCGGTGTGGACGACAATTTTAGCCTCCGACGAAAATTTGAAACCGTCACTCGAACAAGTTTAACAACACGACAGTTCATTTGGGCTTGACCAATTCTGCTATGTCATCTGAGATGTAACGGACGTCAGCATCTAAACTCCAGACTTCACACTGACCACAGCCAAGCCTTAAATGCCACTCCCAGTGCCAAATGACACTGGAGATGTCTAGGTGCGAAGCTATGCGTGTCCACTGCCCCATTATCAGCGCAGGAGGCACACTGAAAGCACAGAGGAACAGCCCTCTCCGCCAACCTCACGCTATCTTGGGAAGGATTACTCACGCTGTTTTTGCCTGTGCAGCCGAGTCCACGCTGAGAGATTTGAGACAGAAAATGATGCACCATCGCACTGGGGAGTTAGAGATGCTCTTTTGCGAAAGTGTCCTCGCGCTTGTCGTCAACATCATCAACATGGCGTCAACATCATCAAAATGGCGGCAACATCATCAACATGGCGTCAACATCATCAACATGGCGTCAACATCATCAACATGGCGTCAACATCATCAACATGGCGGCAACATCATCAACATGGCGTCAACATCATCAACATGGCGTCAACATCATCAACATGGCGTCAACATCATCAACATGGCGTCAACATCATCAACATGGCGTCAACATCATCAACATGGCGGCAACATCATCAACATGGCGTCAACATCATCAACATGGCGTCAACATCATCAACATGGCGTCAACATCATCAACATGGCGTCAACATCATCAACATGGCGGCAACATCATCAACATGGCGTCAACATCATCAACATGGCGTCAACATCTTCAACATGGCGTCAACATCATCAACATGGCGGCAACATCATCAACATGGCGTCAACATCATCAACATGGCGTCACGTGAGGGCGTGAAGACAATAGAGATACACGCTCCGAGTCATAAGGGGAATCCCGACGGAACCTCGTCATGAAAATGTGCTGGGTTTTTAAAATAAAAAATGGCTTATATGAGTGAAGTGAGCTGCTGGTACTGGGTTTCTTACTTAGTGGAACGTTGAACTCGTACTGGTTTCATTGAAGAGATGATACACAAATACATACGCAATAAGGCAATGATTCTTGTGTGTGTGTGTGTGTGTGTGTGTGTGTGTGAGAGAGAGAGAGAGAGAGAGAGAGAGAGAGAGAGAGAGAGAGAGAGAGAAAGAGAGAGAGAGAGAGAGAGAGAGAGAGAGAGAGAGATAGAGAGAGAGAGAGAGAGAGAGAGAGAGAGAGAGAGAGAGAGAGAGAGAGAGAGAGAGAGAGAGAGGTGGGTGGGAGGGCAGTGGGTAGATGGGGAAGGGAGTAGCAGAAAAAAACGTGGGACGGGAGGAAGGGGCGGGGAGGGGGGGGGGGGGTGCGGAGTAGAGAGAAAAAGTCCTTCGGTCTGAAGACATATGTCCCTGTCATGATTATAATTATTAAATAAAGGGAGAGGTGCATGCACTCTTTTGTTTAAAAGCCATTCTGTTCTCTACATTTTCTGTGTATCAGACAAAATTCCACGACAAAAGGATGTTAGGGGGACGTTACTCTGCCTTCTCTGCCGACGGCATCTCGGGAAGACGTCATGCTTCTCAGGAGTATGACGTCAGAACATTTCCTGCAGTGTTTCTTTTCCCAGTAGTTCGTGTTGACGAGTCATCAACTTTCAATAGTTGAAAACCGCTTTTCAAATAGGACAGTAGTGTAAATGCCTGCGATATGTCTACATGTCCATTAATTCGTGCAACATTTGTTCTCAATAGGAAAAACAGCATTCCGAACCTACCTCTGCCTCATGCGTCTTGTGAGATGGATCACGACGAGAGTATTAATTTTGATAAATGATTTATGTTTGAAAAAGAAATCCTTTTTTTTCGGCCCTAGAAAAGAAAAAAACTTAGTTCCCTCATTTGACTTTGGAATGATAGTAAACAGTTTCACATCTGTCAATTTTCTTGATGATGAAGAGAAATAACACAGAGGAAACACGAAAGTAAACTTTCATCTTGTCCATAGAAATGTCTTCGTTTTAGAGATGCGTGGACATGTTTTTTAGTTGATGCCTACAATCTCCAGAATTGTAGAACGAACGGCCAAACCGAGAAACAGAGAGACCGACGATGTTGAAGAGTGGACACACGAGTCGGTTGTGGACGATTTGGTTTTTTCCTGGCACACTATCGGCAAAGATGGAGTCGACTAGCTTGCAACTACTCGGTGCGGCTTCACCAAGACTGCGCACAGTGAAGGGACCAAAGGGGAGGCTGCTAGCCTCAAGTCCAAACACTTTCGGAGGTGAAAACTCAAGGGACAAGGGAGACATTCAGCTGAGGCCCCGGATGAAGAGTTCCACGCGTTTGCCTGGAACTAGAAAAACAGGCGACCCAAGCAATCGCTTCATGGACTGGCGACCTCGAGACATGTCGGAACCAAACAAACGGCACTCAAGTCTTTCATTACTGGAAGCCATACGGCCGCGGGCGAGACAACTGCACGTATGGTCTGTGAAGGGCCTGCAGGCTGCCCTCCAGGAGAAAAAAAAAGTTTAAGAAAGAAAAAAAGGCGCGAGGCGGAGTGAGGGGCTGGTTGAAGGCGGGGTATGAGTGCGTGCGTGTATCGTGGCCCGATGTTCTGACTCATAAAAGAGTGGAAAAAACGACTCGATTGTAGCCAGGAACAAGAACAAGGCCATCTGCTGCGGCTGTTGAAGACGACGTGGCTCCTTGTTTCCCGGACCGTGCAGGCCACTCGAGCATGTCAGTGGCGACCTGGGACAAGCTACGCAGCCTGCCCGCTTCGTAGGGACCTCCGTGTGGTCTGAGCCCGGTCCGGCTACCTGCCTGCCTGCCTGCCTGCCTGTCTGGCCTGGCCTGCCTGCCTGTCTGTCTGTCTGGCCTGGCCTGCCTGCCTGTCTGCTTGCCTTCCTGCCTGCCTGCCCTGTGGAGTTCTCCAGGCGGTCTGCATGGAGCTGCCCTTGCCTAACCGAGAAAGGGCGGACCAGCTTGACATCGACGCCAAGTGCTGGAGCGAAAACCATAGCGCCTTGGAGATGGCGAGGCCCGATTGTTGTCCTGTGTTTGCTTCGGGAGGAAGTGCGATTGTGTCCGCCTGCCGCCAGTGGTAGAGAGAGTTATCAGGTCGGATTACTGGAGAAGATTGTACTCTCGTAAACTGGCTATCAATGGTTTATGAAGCACCAGTCGCTGTTACCGCCTGGACGAGGGGCACGCTTCAGCACGTGGTTCTCGTGCCGCACGTCCATCGCGGCTGCCTGGCTTTATCGCCCCTGATCGCCACAGAAGCTGTGGTCTTTGTCCGCCAACCTGACTGTGCTTAGTGACCTCTGTACGACTGGCTTTATGTCTCGCCTGGTGTTTTGATCTCTGCTGGTACGCTTGAAGTGCTCCTAATTGAGACATATAATACATCTCAGGAAATGGGCTTCCATGTAGCGTTTACTGGTAACACCTCGAAGATATCTTCGTCTGACTGCAGATGCTGAGTGTTGACAGGTTTTCGAATCGTTTAAGTCTGCCTTTATTTAGTTCTTCGGGTCGCATTTGACCGATGTAGCGTTGTTTGATTAATTCAGGGAGCGACTACTCACGTACCTTAGCTTCCCAAAGGCCACTTAAGCCCAGACCTACCTAGAGTTTGACAAAAAATGCTTTTTTGGATAACCTACTAGTGTTTGGTATCAATAGAAAGCTAAATCTCTCTATTTTTGTGTACAGTTTGAATTTTCAATAAATTCCAATCCAAATTGGAGATATAGGGGTTCAAACGGGTGTGTATCAATTCTCAAAAACTAAATTCCGGTCCCATTTTACCCTTTCATCATGGATTATGGATGCTCAGAGGCAAACACAGAAGGCAACAAAAGAGTACAGGAAGAAGAGGAGACTCAGGAGGCTTGGCAGAGATGAGCAGAGAGAAAGGGAAGGTTTCCCCTATCAGGCAGGTGGCCATTGACATGTAAGTTCTGCCAAGTTCTAATTTTAGCATGCATATTTTCTCCGAAAACGACACTTTTCAGAGTGTTTTTACACCACAGTTTTCTCAATTTTTATGCTAGAGCCTTGCAATTTGTTCTGGAGATAGCTTTTAACCATAGCTGGATCCTAAACTAGCCAAACTGTAATCAAACAGACATATCTCACATATCTTAGTTTATACAAAGTGGTTTTTTAATATTAAAAAACATCAAATTGTGTACATGACACTTACTGGTAATATACCACATATCTGCTTTTCCTTAGTTCAGGCTCCAGGTAAACTTGATTTTGATATTTTTTCCAAAGTACAGCTTTCAGGGATAGAAGGTGAAGAAAATATTGTGTAAAAAGTGATACCAATATATTTTAGTTCGCAAAATGTAATTATTATCTCTTTTTTTTAATCACATGTTTTCTGAAAGTTTATCAGCTAACCAATTATTTTACTGAAAAGCTACATATCTGATAAAGATGCCCACCAAATCTCATCAAAATCCCTTGAGAAGTTACTGTGTAGCAAAAATGAACAGTAGAACACTGGTCGCTAGGTAGGTCTGGCCCCTTAATCCACCTCCATCATCCATCCGTTCATCCATCATCCAGCAACCATCCATCTTATCAATCTATCCACCCGTCCACTTAACAGCTATCCAGCCATCCAGCCATTTATCGAACATCCACTATCTATCCATCATCCTTCCATCCATCTGTCCGTCCGTCCGTCAGCCCGTCCATCTAACCATTACTCTGATCGTTTACCCCTCTCTCCCTTCCTCCCTTCACCTAGCAACTACGGAAGCAGAGAGCTAGCTGAAGACCTGTTTATCATATAAGCTTAGCTCTGTTGCCTGACACACATCGACTCCCTGACTTCCCCCCTTCCTTCCTTCCTTAGCTCCCCACTTCCACCCCACCCCCCCTCCCCTCACCTACCCCTTACATATATGCAGCTGGCCTCCTGCTCAACTGACCCCTTGCATCTATCTAGCTGACCTCCCGCCCAACTGAACTCCTACCAAGCTGAGCTCCTGCCCAGTTGACCCTCTGCCCAGTTGACCTCCTACCCAGCTGACCTGTCTTTCTGCTCCTTACAGAGCTTCTTTGCGAGGAGCGACGCATGCACCATCGGGGGAGCCTGCCTGACCCCCTAGTGGACAGACGGCTGACCACCCTGGTAGAGCTGGAGCACCTCAGACGCGTCACGCAGCACTCCAGTGACAACCGACCCACAGTCATCACCACCAACGGCATCAGAACCCACTCGGGTAGGTACACCCGGGATGGTACCCGGAATGGACGTGAGATGTGAGCAGAGAGCGTTTGAACGAAATTTAGAATGTCGAAATTCGCAGCAGTGTCATGGCTGGAAGTATTGTCAGGAAAGACATCCCCACGGTTTACAGAAACCCACAGCAGTGGTCTATCTCTACGCGTGGTTTTGGCATGGGCTTTGTGGTGGCATTGTCTTGTATTCGAAACAACAAACCTTGAATAGTTCTATTTTTGGAGCACATATTGTCCTTGAGGACATAATACTTAGCCGAAGCGTGAATTCCGTGGTGACATTTTCACTGGCAGAGTTAGGGACGGAAATAGTTCGACAAACCCCGATTTAGGCTTCCATTTTTGGACACGCAAAACCAACAGGACTTCCGATTTCCCGACCATGTGTGTCCATGATGACATCTCCTCTGACAAAGTCTTAGTTGTAAGTGAGTGACTCCTCACAGTCTGGCTCGTGACAATAGGTTGGAGGCGCCAGCCTGCTCTTGGTGGCTTCTTGTGCGTTCTCCACAGATGTGACCTCTTGAGTAGGCTCCACAACGTCCCCAGTTTGGCTGCTGATAGTGTAGACCTTATCTCGGCCATGAAGGCACCGGTTGCCCGCTGTAGTAGGTCATCATTTTCGGATACTTGTACATAACATAACATAACATAACATAGCATAGCATAGCATAGCATAGCATAGCATTGCATAACATAACATAACATAACATAACATAACATAACATAACATAGCATAGCATAGCATAACCTAACCTAACATACATAACATAACGTAACATATCACTACCCCAAAAAAGAAAAGAAAAAGAAACAGAACTCAGTAAGGATATCTGACAAATGATGCTTGAAGTCGTAGCCTCTGCACGTCACCAAACGGCAGAAATACTGGAGCAGGGAACAAACAGTGGCGGTCCTCTTAGCTCTTCCCACGTAACTCTTCCAGTGTTTATGCAGTGGACTTAAAGGGAGGCCATTTGACCCCACCTCAGGATTACGCTGAAGTTGCGTCTTTCTCGATCCATCAGCTCAACCCCAATCTCGTGATTGTAATCGCCTTGCCCAGATGAAAATGCTGGGTTTCACGCGCTATTTCTGTCAGAAACTGAAAGTCACCAAAATTACAGTTGAAATGCCAAACCCTAATCTAACGACAATGCCCCCGTTTTTGCCATTGCAATGATTGGCATCTGTGTTCGCTGTGCAAACCCTGACTTTGAGTCAACTCCGCACGCCTACGTACATATAGATATAGTTCCCTCTCCCCTACTTTTGCAGACGTTGTGAGCTGTTTTCATGTTGCTTTGTAATCTCTTTGCCTGTTATTTCTGTGCGAACATGTGACGTGCTCTGTTTGCCTTCCTTTGATATCTGAACAACCTGTTTGATAGATAGTGTCTACCGTGTCGTCATTGCTCGATTATCCACTGGTATTAGGATGAGTGGGGAGCAAGTAATAGATGTGTTTAGATTTCTGCTCTTTCTCCTCCTCTTCCCATCGCCACTCACTGTCGTATCTCTCCTGATCACTCACAATGTCCACCTCCACCCCCATCAACAGCACCCACCCCGATGCTTCTGACGGATTTCCACCCCCACCCCCCACCCCCACCCCCTTTCTCCACTCCCCGTCTTTTTAAAAATCAGTTTGTACTATTTTCTGTCAGTGGTGTGATGTTGTATTGCGTCACAACTGCCTCTTTAAGAATCACATACAGCCCATGCTGCATCAACACCTCTGTCATCAGCTGGAATGCTGTGGTCTTTGTGCTTTTGGGGCCTGCTCCATTTACTCTTTCATTCGACGTGGTGTTCCGCTTGCTGTCTGTTTTCTGGTCTTTTCTCCTCAATCCTGCATGCAGCTTCTTTCACACTTTACATCCACTTGACTATGAATGTTTGAATGTCTGAAAGATTCTCTTTTGAATGAGTCCTCGCCTATCTCACTATTCAATCGACACTGCAGTTTTGTCACAGGAAGTGAACACTCCCGCTCTTACTGATTTCTTCCTGTAGCTGTCTGTCCTCTGTGTGTGTGTGTCTTGCGGTTCTGCGGTGCTCTTATGAATGTTTGTCTTCTGTCTGTTCCTACTTCTACCCGACTGTCTCATGGTTGCAAGGTAGCCATTTACGACCTCGCCTTCCTGTGTTTGTCTTGTCTCATCTTGTATCTGTAGTTAAAATTCTTCTGATTTCCTCTGACATCTTGTATATAGTACAATGTGTTTTGAATGCCATCTTTCATCGTTTACTTTTTGTATATCTTTGCTTTCCGGTGGTTGAGCATGATTGTGTAATACCACATCAACATTCTTATCATGCCATTAGTCCTCACATAGTATGCTCATATTTCCCCAAGTGCTTGACATCTTTAACCTTATGGTGGTTTGGTATGTTATGTTAGTGTTGCTGGTATTTATACTTCCTCTGTTTTCGTGACTTCCTTGTAGCGTTGTGATTTTTTTATATGTTCCATATCTGTTCTGCATTTTAAAATTAAGTTCTTGTGGTGATCGAAAGCACTGGTATTGCCTTGACAGTCCTTCCACGTTTCACCCTGAACCCTGTAGTAGTGACGTAACGTTCTCACTCTTCAACGTACATACCCTACCTCCTTACCCTGCCTGATTGTGCTAATTGGGTGCTGTCGCCGTGCGTTGTATAAGGCAAGCGACCCGGGGCGCTCTGGTTCACTTGGCACTGGAGGGAAGGGGACATGGGTCACAGCGTCCTCGGGGCGCTTGCCCTATACAACGCGCGGCTGTGCTAGTCTTGCTCTTACTGCTCTTCCACGTTTTACATCTAACCTCCTCTGTGGTGATGTGCTGTGCTTAGAGTACAGCTAATGCTGAATAGCGTAACCTTACCCGTAGTGGATATACCCGCCTTACCTTGCTTTCCCTTGCCGTAACCCCCGCACTAACGTCTAGCCTACCGTGGCTGCCCGGCCTGCACAGAGCTGCGGCCTTTAGTGGCGCTGTCCCTTGCAGAGGCCATCACCAAGCAGCTGGAGGCCACTCCCCGCCACGCCTGGTCCCAGGTGTACGAGGCCCCACCCCCCGCCCCTCCCCCCTTCGGCAAGGACCCTGCCCTCCTTGCTGCCATCACCACACAGCACATGGTGTCCCTGGCCCAGCCCACCCCCATCATGGCACCCCTCCCTGGTGAGTGATGTTGTTGTTGTTGTTTCCCTGGCGAGTGATGTTGTTGTTGTTGTTGTTGATGTCGGTCGTCGTTGCAGTTGTAGTTGTTGAGTTTTGTTGAAATGACATCACGATGTATCCGATCGATGAGTGATGGCGTTGTTGTACTTGTCGTCGTCATCCTAGTTGTTGAGTTGTATTGTCATGGAAACCGGATGTGGCCAATGTACTTCTTCAATTCTAGGCATAGTGGTATTAAAAATTGCCACCACAAAAAAAGTTTTCTCTATCTGCAAACAACCATCTGTGTTTCCTCAGGAAAATTAGGTCAGTAGGTCACGTGACTCTTGAATGAGGGAACAAGATACTTTATTTGCATGTGTAAGGTTGCATGCCAACTCATGCTCATTCAGTGATGTGGTGTATGTCATTTTAAGTGAAACTGTTAATAAAGACGTAATACATAGAAAGTCATTAGGTAAGAGACACACAACTTTAAAACAACAAAGTCGATCAACTACAATCTGTCAAATGGATTATAGCTCGTTTGATATGGAGATCATAGAAACAGTATCTTCCACACACGTTCTGCAAGTCACGCGTCAGCTTCAATGAAGTCACGTAGGCAAGGACAGCTCAGAGCACAAGCAGTCGGTTGAGGACAGGCAGGTTAGAGTGCCACGTGGTAAGGGCGACTGATGGTACAGCTGTTTGTACATCATAGGAAACGAAATCCTAGGACGCTGCTTAGCATGAGTTTCTTGCAGTCTTCAGTGTATACAACACTTCCCTCTCTAGGGCGATGAAAGACCACGGTGAATCGGAAGGAAATAAGAGTCCCGTATTTCATGAAGAAATATACAAGTTTCGGACATAGTTCATCGGCAGTTTGCATTTTTAAAAATGAAGAAGAAGAGATCAAAGTATAGAAGTTAACGGTCAAAAAACAAACAGACGAACAAAAAACAAGAAAAGGGAGCACAGTCAAGGGCGATGGAAAACAACAAGGCTTCGGCGTGAGACACAGCAGTCGCGTGCTTAGTGAAGGAATTGAAACATATGGAATGGTTCTAGGCCATGTTGCACCATCCTCTGTCTCTCTCTCTCTCTGTCTCTGTCTCTCTCTCTCTTATCTCTCTCTCTCCCTCTCTCTCTCTGTCTCTCTCTCCCTCTCTCTCTCTCTCTGTCTCTCTCTCTCTCTGTCTCTCTCTCTCTGTCTCTCCCTCTCTCCCTCTCTCTCTCTCTCTCTCTCTCTCTGTCTCTCTCTCCCTCTCTCTCTCTCTGTCTCTCTCTCTGTGTCTCTCTCTCTCTCTGTCTCTCTCTCTGTCTCTCTCTCTTTCTCTCTTTCTCTCTTTCTCTCTCTCTCTCTCTCTCTCTCTCTCTCGCTCTCTCTCTCTCTCTCTCTCTCTTTCTCTCTCTCTCTGTCTCTCTCTCTCTCTCTCTCTCTCTCTCTCTCTCTCTCTCTCTCGCTGTCACAGCTGTGGGTTGGGGGTAAGAATGGACCCTCTGCATCTCCCTATGGGCGGGCGATTCATGAAGGGCGAAGAACGAGGGAAATCGTATTTTGACTCGTTTTTATAATAACTAACTCTTTAAGATTCATCGTGATCAATGGCATTGCATAGCCTACAAAGGCCGATAGGCCGTAGAAAGAATCTCCATTCATTCATTTACAGCTGTTGGTTGACTATAACCCACGGCATCTCCATACGCGATTTGCAAAGGGGAATAGGGCGACTTAACTTGCCTTTACTTCAACCAGCTCAAGTGACGTTCGCGATAAATGGCCTTGCACAGCCCATAAACATTGATAGGCTTACTTTAACCAGCTCTAGTGGGTAGACTAAAAAGGTTAATGGGCTGTAATACTTCATGGATTCACTTATGCTTAGGCTCACTGTCTACCTGTATATTTCAGCGCACCACGGCGTCGTAGACCTGAGAGTGCGGGACTCCAGACTACAGTCCTTGCCCCCGGAACTGACCGTGGTGACGCAACACAGTCTGCCCCCGTCAGAGCGCCACCTGGATCTGCACCTGTCAGACAGGGAGCGACATATCGCCGCCGACAGACACCTGGCTGAAAGACAGATCGCCGCAGACAGACAGCTGGCTGAAAGACAGATAGCAGACAGACATATGGCGGAGAGGCAGATCGCCGCAGAAAGACAGATCGCCGCAGAAAGACAGATCGCGGAGAGACAGATCGCGGAAAGACATATAGCGGAGAGGCACATCGCGGCAGACAGACACCTGGCGGAGAGACAGATCGCAGCGGAAAGACAGATCGTGGATGTGCACATGTCGGACGTGCACCCTTCGGAGCGCCACCTTGTGGAACGCCACGCCGACAGGCCAATGGCGGACAGGCACCTGCTGGAGAGACACGCGGCGGAGCGACACATGGAACTTCACCCCGCTGACCTCCACCTGTCCGAGAGACACGTCTCAGAGCGCCACCTGCAGGAGAGACATCCCTCAGAGCGTCACCTCTCCGAGAGGTACCTCGCAGAACGCCATGTCTCCGAGAGACACTCTGTGGAACGCCATCTCCCAGACAGGCATTCCGTAGAGAGGCACCTCCCAAACAGGCACTCCGTAGAGAGGCACCTCTCAGACAGACACTCTGTCGAGCGCCATCTCTCGGAGAGACATGCGGCGGAAAGGGAGCTGGCGGAACGACAGGCGGCCGAACGACAACTGGCGGAGAGATCTATGGCGGAGAGACATGTGTCCGAGAGACATATCTCAGAGAGACATGTTTCAGAGAGACATGTTTCAGAGAGACATGTTTCAGAGAGACCTATTGGCGACCTTCACCTCGCCGAGCGTGGCGTGCCTGAAAGGCGGCTGTCAGAGAGGTCACTGTCTGACCACCACTTGTCCGAGCGCATCCCACTGTCTGAGAGACACCTGGGCGAGAGACACGTTCAGGTGAGGAATCCCGGCTACCGTGTTGTCGTAACTGTCGAGTGTGTGTGTGTGTGTGTGTGTGTGTGTGTGTGTGTGTGTGTGTGTGTTTGTTTGTGTGTGTGTGTGTGTGTGTGAGTATGTGTGTGTGTGTTTGTGTATGTGTGTGTGTTTCATGTGTGTGTACGTGTGTGTGTGTGTGTGTGTCTCCTTGAGTGTTCTCGAGTGTCCTTCAGTGTGTGTGTGTTCGTCTGGAATAAATACAGTGTGTTTAGATCGCACACTCACGCGGAGCCCCCATAATTCGAAATGAGACCTCATCCAATTGTTCTTCTTTTTTAATCAACAAATTAAACTGGAGGTAAAGGGGATGAAGGAAATTTGTTTAACCAACAAAGGACTTCTAAAATGTGAATTGGTTGTTCTTGATATCTACTCGTCTCGCACTGCTTGCGTTTGTGCTCAAACAAATCGCACCAATTCAGTCTTCCCTGATTTATTTGGTTTGTGACGGCTATAAACGAATAGCGAATCAGTCTAGCAAATAGATGGAGGGGTTACCGAAGCTTAGTGACGATAAGTACACGTATAATGCAACGCTAAGCATGTACCATTGTTAACTCGGAACCGAAATGCAGTTGTCGCAATGGAAATCCGCGGAAACAGTTACGTCTCATACTTACGTTCTTATATGCTCTGCTTTCTCCCCCAAAGTGCGTGTACTTCAATGGACACCATTGTTATTAACGTCTTCTCATTTTGGTGGCCAATCTGTCCCATCTTGCAGGTACCTGAGCGTCCACTTCCGCTGATGCCGGAAGCTCAACGTCCTGACCCTGTGACACTGGAGCAGCGGTACTCCCTGGAGCCTCGCCTGCCCTTGGTGCTGTCCGCCCAGTATCGTCCCTCCCACGCCCCCGGGGAGGTCCGACTGGCGGGCCCGGTGGAGGGGCGTTACCCCGACACCCACGCCGTGTTCCTGCCGCCCCATTCCCTGGCCTACAGCAGCGCCGGCAGCAGCAGCAGCAGCAGCAACCTCAGCATCTTGGAAGAGAGCCGCGCCATCTCCACCTTGCCTCTGAGTGCCTCGCACTCCTACCCGCTCTTGACACCCCACCCGCATGACGTCTTCGCCGGCTACCCCAGTGGCGTCCTGCCCCCGACCTACCTTTACCCGCACCTGTACAGTTCGGCGGCGTCTAGCAACTTCCAGACTAGACTGTATCTGCCCTCGGGCGAGATGCGCACATACGAGATCCTGGGCCAGCGCCACGGACTGTCCGAGGTGGAGGTGCCCATGCGTGTGGAGAGGCCCGTGCCCATGTCCCCGACTTCCCGTCTGGCCCTCATGGCCCCAGGGATCCGATCTGTTCGGGAGGAGGCCGACATGGGAGATGAAGGCACGTCATCCGAGTCTTCGCGAGACCACCCCTCCTCCAGGATGGAGGTGGACTCGTCCTCCTCGAGGATGGAAGTGGACTCGTCCGAGTCGACGTCACAGAAGTCTTCACCCCCAACGCGCAGGTCCAGCCAGGAGAGCGCGGGCGACACGCCCGCCGTCTGGAGGCCGTACTGACTGTTATACCATCACTAAAGCTGGTCTTAGTCTTACAGTAGCGCACAGCCCAGGCAGTTTTGCCAGATGATGCTTCTTGTCGAATGCAGAGTGTAAGAACGGGCGTCGTGTCCAAGTCGGTTTCAGTCCTTGGAGGCTTGCACGTGCCTTTCGTGCAGCTCACTGGAGACCGTATTGCAAGAAGGCAGGGCTGATCTTGGTTTTAACTTTTGCTCCATGTCATCCTGAAGGAGCCACCTCGTCAAGATGGTCATCGTCCCTGTAGGAGCAATTGTCCTTGAGGGTTCTCTCCTCTCGATGCCATTCAGTTGGACCTGTGCGGCTTGCACTGAGGGATAGAAAGTCCCGGGTCGTCACGGATATCCACATAGAGTTCCACACAGGCGAGAGATCCTGTATGGCCCTTCAAGCGTACCGCCACAGGTGCGACCGCAATTCGGCTGCCCGCCTGTCCGTCAGATGTCAGTTCCTTTGGAGAATCTGTCTCTGACGTTTACGTCTTTTCAAGATGAAGCCCTTTGGAAGACACATTTAAGGGCATGTCTCAAATATCATTAAACAATACTCTGTTGATGTTCGCACGGGAAAGGAGACGATCATGGCAAGAAATCCATGCTTGCGGAGTGACTGCTGCAAACTGTTGGAGGACAAATTACCCGAATCTTCACCAGCAGTGTTGTGTTGAACCTTTTGTTTGAGACGATGTTAAGCATCTTTTTAATTGTCTGTTTTTACATCACGTGTAATTTGGCTGTGTTTACTTCGTTTTTATTGTGAACATCACCATAGCGTCTCCAAATGATAATTGTACGACGATGATTGTTGGCTATATAGAGAAGAGCCGTTTTGCAATCCTGTTTGTATGATTGCATTGTTCATGGTATTCTTCATTGGGTAAAAGCGTGATGGTCGTTTTTCTCCACGATGCAACTTACCACACGGCAAGTCTACCCTTTATGACGTGTGTTCTTGGAGTTCTCAAAGTCCTTTTGATAAGTGAGATGTATGCGGTTTTTCCAGATTATCTGCATTTATTCAAGGGTAGGAAGGAAGGCGGATCATCCAGTTTCTCAATACTTACGCGCATCCTGTACAGAGTGGGACAATGATTTTGTCGTGTGACTCAGTGAGAGTTGTTGGCCATATCGAATAGCATCCAAGTACTACTATCTTGTGACAGATCACTCATAGTAATCGAAATGCGATATGTTGTTCAACTTCATCTATTGATATGGTGCTGCATTTTTGCGATGGACGTACTTACTGCTTCTGTCGGTTGCCTGTTACGGCACTTGTCATGTCGTTTGAAGGGCTCTGCCCAGATCCTTCCTCTTTAAGCATCCCAAGTCTTTAGCAGTGCGTTGAGAATGGACACTGGGGTGGGGTGGGTCTGCCTCCCTCTTTGGAAGCAGAATGTTTGCCATACAGTTCATGTTGAGTTGTTGAACGTGCCATGTGCCTGACTACAACTGTTGCCTTGGAGATCAAGTTATAGCAGCGAAGCTGAGCCACGAACCCTGAACGTGGGCCACGTGAAGAGTGATGCTGACTGGCTTGGCTCGTTGTGACCAACGTAGTTGGTTGGTTAGTTGGTTGGTTAGCTTGACCATTGTTTGCAGCGCCCTGCCTGAATCATCTCGTTGTAGCCAATGTGCGGAAGTGCTGAAGAGATAGATGTACAGTTATGGTTTATCTCTTTGGAGCATTAGGAGGAAAGGAGTACAGGGGGACTATCGAAATGAATATGTACATAGTTTCTCTTTACGGATGCTTTACTTGTCGTGTATGTAGCCGAAGTAGACGTCGCCTGTAAATTTTGTTTTATAAGGGTTTGGGAAAAGATAAATGGCACTTACATTCATCGAGGAATTCGTTGAAACCAAAAACTGTCTTACCGAATGCGCCTTGGATACTAGAAATGGCTAAATTTCCCACGAATGGCCTTGTCATTTTTGCTGTTTTGCAGAGAATTTGGTCATATTTATACTGTAGGGCTTGGGGGGTTGGACTCTAGCAATTTGGCTAGACATCAGAAGTGATTTTCTTTGTTAGAGAAAGCGAATGGTGTGTGACTGTTTATGCAAGTATATGTCGTCTCCTTCGAAAGCTAGATCTTAACAACTTCACTTGTGAAATTTGTGGATAAGAGCTTATTGATTTGTTTCTTTGATAAAAATATTTGGAGGAAAAAAAATCGAAGACTGACAGTTGAATGGCATTCCTACAAAGCGGAAAACTTGGGCATAGCACAGGGATGCTCCTCAACGGTTTTAGTTGTTGTGATTCTAACAGTCATCAATTACTTTGCCTCAGTTTTCTCTTCACCCGTATCAAAGATGAAGTGATTCCTTGTGCAATGGCGCTAAAAAAAAACAAATGTTTCCCAACGGTACATTACTTTTTACTACTGCCCCAGTAACTACAAGTGGCTGAATTTTTCATCTTGATACATTCTTCAATTTGATCAGTAACACACTCCATGGTCTCATATAACTTCACCAACTGCTTTCATTGTTTGTTCAATAGCTGGATTTGGATACGTTAAGGTTGATGATTATGGCGGTGAGTATTTATAGATCACTGTGACTCTCATCTCGACACGTATTTGTGTAGAGAGTTGAAGAGTTTAGTGTTTTTATTCACAAACACTGTTCATCTCTTTTAGTGCATTTGTATTGACACAGAGTTTGGCACAACTGTTCGAATTTCTTAAAACAAAAATGCTATGTACTGGCAGGTTTCGTTTTGTGCGAGCTTTCAGTCATTATATGTTTGTTTTTTTACATTTTAAGAACTTGTAGAGATGGACGTATTTGTGTACAAGCATTGCATTTAAGTGCCAATTCTTTTTAAACGTATAATTGTACCTGTACATACATTGCATTGGTAGACTAGCATATTTACGATGAGTTTCAAAGGGATACATTCGAAAGTATGTATTTATGTTCCTGTCCTCGGTGAAATTCGCATAATTTATTTCCAACGTAACAATGCAAACATATGAGTTGTCTCGAATAAGGTGTCCGAGATGTATAATTTTTATTGTGCGAATTTTAAGTAAGTAGTAGTAGTAGTAGAAGTAGTAGTAGTAGTAGTAGTAGTAGTAGTAGTAGTAGTAGTAGTAGTAGTAGTAGTAGTAGTAGTAGTAGTAGTACACCTGTTTGCCCGCAATGTATCGACACTAAAAAACAAATATTATTCATCATTCATGAATTCTTATGACACGAATATATAGCGCGTCTTTTCTTCTTCTGTGACGTGATATAAGCGTTATTGTAACGTGGAGTCTAATGAAGGAGTGAATTTGGAGCCAGTCTTTTTTGTTTTGTTTATTTCTAAGTCCGACGGACTGGAGAAGAAGCTGGTGCACTTACATGTTTGCGTATCCCTGTTGGGAAAACAGTATTTTTGTTTCGTGATACTTGAGTCTCCCCTCTCATTGTTCAGTTTCCCGTTCTGTGAATAGTGTGTTCAGAAAGTGGTGATTTCTTTGTTGTCTCCGTGGTTCGTATACAGTTTCAGTTTCTGTATTGAGGCTGTTTTTGACTCAGAGGGATTTGATTATCTGCCGTTGTATTAGTGTTCATTGCCACTACTTGTGAACATTGGAGTAATTTTAACGATGTCTCTTCATCCTTCTCTCTGACCTAGTAATGTGCCGCGAATTTTCAACACCGAATTGTTCCTACTTGTGTCCATTTTTACGACATTTGTTTGGGGGGGGGGGGGGGTCTCATTTGTTTATTCGTCTTTTGTGGGAGCTTTTGCTCGATTATTTTGAATATAAATATTGCAAAGCTCATCGGTTTCTGTGGCATTCCAGCGAGAACAACAGAACTCCAAATACGAATACCGAGTTTCAAATGTAGAGAGGATGCTGAAATGTTTTAAGTGAAGTCCACATCGTCTTTGTGAGGTCATTTTGGGAATGTTCACATCGAACAATCATTTACGGTGCTCTGAGTTTCATTT
>JAWQFJ010002320.1:50680-54558 GCA_034096865.1 Theodoxus fluviatilis
CCTCATGAACCACCCAGAGAAAACGTTAAGTCGTTTTGACGGGGAAAATTATGATAGCAGCCTGCGTCCCTGCAACCTATTGTAAGTCTAATAATGCAAGGCAAATTATCTGTGCAAGCCGACATTCTACTTTTCTCTGGTAAGAGGCTGCATCCATTTCCAGACAATGGCTACTTCTCTCAAACCAATGAACGTCCGCTTTTCATGAAGTGTATTCGCGACAGACGCCCACTGAGGACGAAGTCACGTGACCTTGGCACGAGGAGGTAGAGGGAGAAGGAGGGGGGAGAGGGAGGAGGAGGAGGAGGGGGAGAGGGAGGAGGAGGGGGAAGAGGGAGGAGGAAAGGGAGGAGGAGGGGGGAGGAGGGAGGAGGAGGGGGGAGGAGGAGGGGGGAGAGGGAGGAGGAGGAGGAGGGGGAGAGGGAGGCGAAGGGGGAAGAGGGAGGAGGAAAGGGAGGAGGAGGGGGGAGGAGGAGGAGGAGGGGGGAGGAGGAGGAGGAGAGAGGAGGAGGGGGGAGGAGGAGGGGGGAGAGGGAGGAGGAGGGGGGAGAGGGAGGAGGAAGTTGGGGAGAGGGAGGAGGAAGAGGAGTAAAGGGAGGAGGAGGGAGGAGGAGGGGGGAGGAGGAGGGGAGGAGGAGAAGGGGGGAGAAAGAGGAGAAGGAGGAGGGGGAGAGGGAGGAGGAAAGGGAGGAAGAGGGGGTAGGAGGGGGGAGGAGGAGGAGGAAGGAGGATGGGGGAGAGGGAGGAGGAGGGGGAGAGGGAGAGGGAGGAGGAAGGGGGAGAGGGAGGAGGAAGGGGGAGAGGGAGGATAAGGGAGTAGAGGAAAGTGAAATGGTTGTGGAGAGAGAGAGAGAGCAGAGGAGAAAGTGAAGGGGTTTGGAGAAGAAATTATGATTAGTAATGCAAAGCGTGTGAGAGTTTTCAGAAAGGAATGAAAAAATCAACTTTGACTTTAACGTCTACAAAACACACACACACAAACACACACACACACACACACACACACACACACACACACACACACACACACACACACACACACACACACACATACACAAATCTGCAAACATGTCAAACCCAAACGGCGCCATCCAAGAAAGTAAAACTCTTACAGAAACATAGATAACAAGATTCTCTCGTTAATCGTGTCGGAATGCTGTGTTAAAAAAAACGAAACACCTTTGATGAAATATCTATGTCGTTGGTGGAGAAGAGACTGATATCGAAATCCCGAGAACAAATATTTATCCCTCCAGGTTTACTGGAGGTCCTACAGACTTTATCCCTCCAGGTTTACTGGAGGTCCTACAGACTTTATCCCTCCAGGTTTACTGGAGGTCCTACAGACTTTATCCCTCCAGGTTTACTGGAGGTCCTACAGACTTTATCTGTCTGTGTGTGTGTGTGTGTGTCTGTCTGTCTGTCCCGTCTCCACGGCCTATATCTCAAAAACTACTGGACGGATTTCCTTGAGATTTTGCACACTGACTGGAAGTTAGGTCCCATTCAATATTATCAAATTTTCAGAATCGAGGTTTGAAAAGAAAGTGACTTTTTTACATTTTGGTGTTTCAATGAAAACAATTCAACAGACTCCATTTTGCAAAATCTGTGACGTCATCATTTGACGTCGAATAAACGTGACGTCATTTGCGAGGAGATTTTTGAAGCAGGGTGAATAGAATAGAATAGAATAGAATTCGTGACGTCATTTGCGAGGACAGAGAATGATTTAGATAGATATGTCCTCAGATGTCTTAGGCCGCAAGGCCTTTATCTGATCTTTTGATCAGTACTTATGGCTACTCTCACTCTCTCTCTGTCTCTCTCTCTGTCTCTCTCTGTCTCTCTCTCTGTCTCTCTCTGTCTCTCTGTCTCTCTCTCTCTCTCTCTCTCTCTCTCTCTCTCTCTCCCCCACCCTCTTACTCTCATTCTCTCTTCCCTTCCTCCCCTTTTCCCAGCTCCCCTCCCCCCCCCCTCTCTCTCACTCTCTCTGTCTCTCTCTCTCTGTCTCTCTCTCTCTCTCTCTCTCTCTGTCTCTCTCTGTCTCTCTCTCTGTCTCTGTCTCTGTCTCTCTCTCTCTGTCTCTCTCTCTGTCTCTGTCTCTCTCTCTCTGTCTCTCTCTCTCTGTCTCTGTCTCTCTCTCTGTCTCTCTCTCTCTGTCTCTGTCTCTGTCTCTCTCTCTCTCTCTCTCTCTCTCTCTCTCTCTCTCTCTCTCTTACCACATTTGAATATTTTGCCTCAAGGGCTGAATGTAAGTAAGAAAGGCAATACAGTAGTCGCCGCTTATAAAACACGCGGTTAATAAAAACAGCCGCTTTTTAAATACAGTTGGTAAGGTCCGGATTTACTTCGTTACTGATGGACATGTTCAACAAGCAAACGGTTAATAAAAACGCCGCTTATTAAAAACACTTTTGTTCGGTCCCAATGTGTTTTTAATAAGCGGCGACTACTGTACTGCCTAATTCACTACCCTTGTCTCTAAACTCAGACGATTCCAACTGCCTGTTCCGCTTTGACGTAATCTCATGACGTCATCTACGATCTAAGAGAATCGAAGAGACGACAAAGAAAGCAGTATATATAGCAAAGCGCAACCTAGGTCCTCTGACGAGCGTACCTTATCTAACCGATCAAGATAACGCGGGGATAGGGGATAAATCGAGTGTTAAAAAGATAAATCGCCGTTGTGAATACGGGCCCAGCGAACTAACTGAATGTCGACACAATCACGCGGCACTGTTGTACATTTGCAGTCAACGTAAGATCTCGTACGACGATTTGATTCAAGGCCTAGTGCTAATTGTTTTGATGGTCTGGTCTCAGTGTCACAAAAATATGATGATTTAATCAATCCCTGACCCGGAAATGTTGGGGACAACGACCATTTCAGCGTAATGACATCGAGTCAAACCGAGTTATCTTTCCTACTTCAGCAAAACGCTTCGATATATGTTGAACCTCTACCAGCAGGCGCCAAAATGCGATACTACGAAAAGAATATTGACGTTGATGGGTTAGATCCGTATGAAATACCAAACAGTTCATGCTATCATCCATTTTTCTACAATTTACAGTGCAAAATACGAACCACGAGGGTTTATGACAAGGTCGTTATAAATGCTTCACATACCTACAAGTTTACAATGGCACAGTTGGTAGAGCATTGGGCTCTTGGTCATGCATGACCAGGTTCGATTCTGCACTGAAACTTTTTTTCGAGGGGTTGTGGGTTCGAACCCACCTGGTTTTTTGTGTTTGTGTGTGTGTGCGTTTTTTCCTCCTCTTTTCTCGGAGGCTGCGGGTTCGAACCCGATCTTCTTTTTTTCTTCTCCAAAACCTGGAGGTTCAGCGCCAGCGGTTTTTATTAGTCTGTCTGTCTGTGTGTGTGTGTGTCTGTCTGTCTGTCCCGTCTCCACGGCTTATATCTCAAAAACTACTAGACGGATTTCCTTGAGATTTTGCACACTAACTGGAAGTTAGGTCCGATTGAATGTATCAAATTTTCAGAATCGAGGCTTGAAGAGAAAGTGGTTTTTTTAAGGTCGTATAATCGAAGCACCTCTCTAAAAATTATTGAAATGACAATTGACGGAAAAGCCAAATTTGACGTCATTAATAACGTTACGTCATTTGCAAGTACAATTTCGATCCTATATGCCAGGACACGAATTTCGAAACACCTGGGGATGGCGAAATTCCAACATGTGCGACGTCATCAATAACGTGACGTCATTTGCGAGGACATATGCCCAGGACACGAATTTCGAAACACCTGGGGATGGCCGAAATTTCCAACATGTGCGGACGTCATCAATAACGTGAGTGTCATTTGCAAGAGGACAGTTAAGTGAGAATTAATTTAGATAGATAGT